>CAJQZN010032370.1:608-14997 GCA_907164685.1 Colias eurytheme | reverse complement strand
TAAGTGCATTTCCACAGTACGGTTAAAAAATTGAGTGCTACAGAAACAATGGAAATATTGAATGGAAGTTAGGCAAGGCGGAAGAGCTGGCTTTTGTGCGAGAGTATACAAAATGGCGTCGACGCTTCTATTCCGCGACGTGTTCGCTGCGCATCCGCGGCGTGTTCGTTGCGCGCCCGCAACGTATTCGTTGCGCACCCGCTCCGCTTTGAAACCGCTCGCAATCCGCTAGTGTGATATGTCACTAATAGATATTAGCAATGAAAATATATACAACATAATATGCAACCTCATTTTTGTAAAATCAGGCTATTTTTAATCGATTCATAAATGACTTTTTTTTTAAATACATAATTAAATAAAATTAATTATGGAAATTATCTTACGTCCTGACTGACGGAATATATGAGTCCACTGTATCCAATGTTCGCGTTGAATCTTTCTATCACCTCCACACGCGACATGCCCACTGGGTTTTGGAATAACCTAAAAAACAAATTATTTTAATAATGATTTCACTTTTTCTAGTATTTATTAACTTATTTATTATTCATTAGTTACATAGAATATCTTTAAAATATATCAGTAACAAAAAAAGTATTTAATCTTGTATAAATAAATGGCTGAGTACCATTTAAATGCATAATATATTGATAAATTTTAAACATTTTTCATTTTTTAAATTAAAAAAAATAGAATTCTGAGAAATCAATAGCAAAGCAAAACCTAATCTATATTATTCTACAGTATAATATATTAAGGAGGGAGAGGGAGTTATATTTGTTTTCTTTTTCCTTTTGAAATGAAATTTTTTAGGCGCGTTGAGAGTAAAATATCAAGGTCGCGTCATGGCAATGCTATCAAATCATGGAGTAAGTTGACGATTTTGGTATCTTTGAATCTTGCCAAAGACGTCACTTCTGACACGTGTGCTCGGCATTTTTATTCATCCACTAACCGCAAATGATTAGACTCTGTCTCTTCATCAACGGGCTGGTGTAGTGGTCCGAGTCTGTACCCACGTGGTGTACGAGACATTCGCACGTGCACGTCGCGCTGGCCGGCTGAACGCACACCGTCTAATAGCGAGGCTAGTAACGCATCTCTAAAAAATAAGTATGGAGATTATAAAACAGTGAATGCCAAAAATATAAATATTTATTGCTCAAATAAAATAGGTTATGGCATTCAACTGATACTTCTGCTTGTTGCACTTTTGCTTTTAATATGATCAGTTTTAAGTTTTAACGTATTTTTCTCAAACCAAATCTATTCCATCAAGATTTTTTAAGTCAATTTGATAATTGTTAGCTGAATTATGCACTAGCTTAAAAAATATTATTTTTCATGGGTGGAATAAAACTATGTCTAAATAAATAAAATATGAGCTGAAAATTATTTTTTTATACACAGTTACTGTATTTTGTGCCTGTAATGAAATAATAAATCTTTGTTTAAACGATAACATACCTCTCTCCAGCATGATAAGTTCTCACTTGTCCATTAAGATATTCTATGGAAAACTTTTGTGGATGATCTGGATCACGGACCATCGCAAACACATCACTGAGTGGACGAAGACACACAACCTGGACAATTAAGAGATAATCAAACTTCACATAGATTTATATAATTAATATGAATAATATATTAAATTCATGATCGCAAATTGAAATAATGTAAAGAAATCGCAATTCGCATTGCATAAACATATTAATTAGTGTTAAAATACCTATAACAACAGATGAGCAAGTTTTTTTAGATATGTATTTATAATTTTACACAAAAAATTTCTACTTATATTATATTTAGATCACCATCCATAAACACAAATTTAAATGGTATAACATAAAATAAATGTATTTGAAAACTCACAGAATATGTCTGTGGGTCTCTCTCCAAAATACAAGTGTCAGAAAGGCACAGTGTTCGTTTCATTGGCTCCATATGCCGTGCGGGGTTAACTTTGTGTACTAGGAATTCACTTAACGAGGTCTGATGCTGATCTCCACTGGAAAATAAATACAAACAGATATTTTAAGAATAAAGGAGAATGGGCATTTTACTATGGAAGTTGGGCCTGAACCCTTGAGTTGGACCAATACACATGAGATATTGTTTTTATAATAGATCATAACACATACATAACGGGAAAAATATATATAAAAAAATAATCAACCGGGTTTTTGTACAGTCACATCAAGTTTTATTTCTTTGTGTATAATATTTTTTGCAATAAATAACTGTTATAAGACAATGACAATATCTTTATGTTACTCCAATTCACTTTCACTTACAAATACGTACTAATCTTAAGCCTTCTAATAACCGAAATACACTAATATTATGTTTTGTAACATGTACCTATACCGTTTTTATTATAATTCAACGTAGTTAGACGTTTTTTGTGGTTAAACTCAGTCACTCCAGTGACATTTAGATTTATATACTTACTTCACTCGAATTAAAAACACCGTTATTGTGCGCAAAATAATAGCCAAATAAATAAAACTTTTTGCCTTGACTGTACAAGAACCCGGTTGATTTATTTTTTTATTTTATTTTTTTCGTAAGGTATGTGTAATGATCTATCACAAAAACAATATTTCGTGTGTATTGGTCTTAGCCCAAGTTTCAGGCCCAATTTGCCCATTCTCCTTTAGGAATAGTAATTATGTAAATGTAATTGTAGTGATTGAATCAAAATTCAATATTAATTTCATACAATTATTACCACAATTCAAACGAATTAAAATTTGATTTATTTATTTAAAGTGGAATAAAAGTGGGTAGTTAAAAAATATAGTTCTAGAACAAATTGCAAATCTATAAACAAGCATTTTATGAGAATCATATATCATAGTAATCAAAGAAAAAAAACAAAATGCATAAGTGCAAGTCAACCCACAGGTCATGACTAGTTAAACATAAACAAATAGAATTTCATTATCTTTGTATTCTAAATTTTGGGCACATGTTAATATGATAATTATAGGCAGAGATAAACTATGTGAAAGGTCACATGAATAATAAGCCTACTCTATATAATTAATTATTACTACAAACAAGTTGTATGATTGGTAAATCAACTAATACAAAATATACCCACTACGAATATTAAAAAAAATGTGTTATGTGGATGAATATTTGCAAAACTGCATTTTTTTTAATTGCGATAATTTTCATTGTGAAATTACTTAGTTTTTGTAGTGTACAATTTAGTAAATCCAAAAAAGGGTACGGTAAGGGTATAGGGTAAAGGTATCATAAAAATCAATAAACATACCTATACTTCCCGAATCGTTGATTATGATAATCGTCCAACGTAATTGTAGCCGTTAGAACTTTAATTGTTATATTGAGTGTTAGGTTAGCCATTTCCAGCATTTTATTAATTATTCCTTGGTGGTCCATTGCGTTAGAGAACATGTGTAGCCGACTATATCCACCCAGGGCTATAACGAAGCCACCTGGCACATCTCGCACGGGGAGTAAGCCTTGGATATCGTTATATGGGTAATTGGCTAGTAATGTGTGTGTAGCTGGGTCTAATTGTTCTAGAGAGCATGGCCCCACTTCTAAAACTACTGGAAGACGAGTGCCACTCCAATGGTGCTTGTAAGCTTGGTATCTCTGTAACAAAAGTAGTAATAATATGCCAGCATTCATAATGAAAATTAAACAATTTGTAACACTTTTGTTTATAACAAATAATCAATACTCACATAAACATCCTTAGGCTTTTCAGCAAACAAATGCCTATATTTGAATGCCTCTGTTAGAATCAGACACTTGTGTTCCGAGGAAAACTTCATAGAATCAACTTTCTTATCTTTTTTCATCACAAGGGTGAAGTCATGGTTGGCTGCTGAGTTTGAGTGTTTAGCTGATGATATAGTGATTACATCTGAGTACAACCACTTGTTGGTTACCTCCAAACGATCAGGGTTGTATGTTGTGATACCATGAGTCCCGATTGAGAACACCCTTTTATACTTCCCTTTCCATGAATGTTTGGTGACAAGAAAAGATGCCACATCTTGATTATCTTTTAGTGGAATCATCTTTGCATTTTCTACAAATAAAAAGAATCCATTTTAATTTGTAATACTATTTTCCTGTTAGATAAAGGGTTGGCATGATATGACATATTATTAAACTTGCGGAAATCGCAATTAGTGAGGAAACGTAATAAACAATTGTACCAAAAACAGGGACGAATACAAATTATTGAATCAATTAATGCAGGTAAGTTTTTCTCTCTTTTATTACCTATTTAATTGGAAAGTAATTAAAAATTATTTTCTACTTTTAGTAAAGTAAAATAGAATGTTAAAATTTAATTAAATTTATATTGTTCCACAACAAAAGATCCTCTTTCCCAATATTTTGTCAGATTGTATCCTCCCCTTTGTAAATATATTCCACATACTGTTGAAGACGTGTAAACAAAAGCTTATTGCACTAAATACCACATAAATTAGACACAGAAAAACTCACAGTTGTTGCTAAATAATCAAATTTAACTGCTTTCACTAAGAATCAGTTTCTAATAAGAACCACATAATATACAAAACAATCAAGAAATACGATAAATTTCACCGAGACGAAACACCGACAAAATTGACAAGTGACAACATGACAACAAAAATGACAGACGGTCGTGCATTTTCATTTTTCGTACGGTGTACGGTCCGTCGACAAAAGCAAGACAAAAGTGGCAAAGGTTTTAACAATAACCAATGCTATACGCACGCTATACGTAACCAATCATATATATTTTACTCTATAAATCTGTGATCAAAGAATATACTACTCTCTAACGAGAGTCTGTGATGACTGATGATATTTAGAATCAATAAGATGAAAAAATACATGTTAAAATTCCATTTTTTATTACCAGGCAATATGAATGGAAACTGAAAATAATTTAATTATCCTGGGCCACTCACTTCCGTGAAACCATTCGAGTACAAATTAATAAGGCCGTCTGTCCATCTGCAAGAAAACTTCCGCAAGAAATGTCCGACAGTCTGCCTGACAGTACCTACCTAGCTTGCAAGTCTGATTCCGCGTTTCCACCTGCAAGTGGACTTGCAAGTTGCTATCAGACAGACTGTCGGACATTTCTCGTGGACCGTGGAAGTTTTCTTGCAGATGGAAACGCGGCCTTACAAACATTTGCCATTCGTCCAAATGTTGAATTACATTATTGTGTTTTTATTAGTATTAAACTACTTTTTGTGATGTATGGGGACAAATCTCATGGAGAAACAATTCTAAATGTCGTCATAGAGCTGTAAGTTTGCATATTCGTGCGTATGCAAGTGGATACAAACAGTTGCAAACTTGCAAACACCTTGCAAAAGTGATCTAAACATAAACAACGTTTCGTTTCACCCTCTTTAAATCCACTTTTCAACTCCTGCCAAAAACTGCCATGTCGCTGCCACCTGTCAGTTGTCAACACTGTCACTTTCACCTTGACGATTTGAGATCGTGTCGCATGTGGCATGTGGATGCGGCACTTTCGTGCTCTTTTTTCATATTATCGAATTAAATTCTATAATTTAACCGGCCTTTAATCACTTAAATCAAAATGGTTTTGGACCTAGATCTTTTCAGAGCAGATAAAGACGGAGATCCAGATAAAATCCGTGAGAACCAACGGAAACGTTTTAAGGATGTGGCACTGGTGGATACTGTGGTAGAACAAGATACACTTTGGAGAAAATTGAGGCATGATGCGGATAATTTCAATAAACTTAAAAATGTCTGCAGCAAAGAAATTGGTCTTAAAATGAAAAATAAAGAGCCGGTTGGTTCTGAGGATGACCCAGTGCCTTCTGAAGTGGCTGATAACCTGATAAATCTCACAAGTGAACATTTGAAACCACTCACTGTAAATCAAATAAAAAAGGTATCGTATTATTTATTTAAAACACTTCATAGTACCCCATTTAACATTAATTTTCTTCCAATATTTTTCATGGTGCAATATTACAAGTCTAGCATATGGCTGCTTTAAAACATTTTTTTTAACAACTGTAACTGAAACACCATACTTGGATGGAACAAACACTCATAGTAGATATTAAAATTGTTTAATGTTTAAATTTATTACTTATAACTATTCCAATCATATTGTAATAAATAATAAACCAAAATTAGTGCATTTTTAACATTTGTCATTTTATTTAATTGAAGGTGCGAGTACTCATCGATGAAGCAATAACAAAGAATGAGCAAAGCCTAGTTACAGCAGAAAAGACTCGCTCATCAGCTCTACGTGAGGTTGGAAACCATCTTCATGAATCGGTACCTGTGGATGATAATGAAGACAATAATGCAGTGGAAAGGACCTTTGGTGATTGTACCATGAAAAAGAAGTACTCCCATGTAGATCTTATTTGTATGATTGATGGTGAGTTCTCATCAATATATATTTTTTTAATTCTTTAACCTTTAATTTCATTGCAATTATTTGAATATTTTGGAAATAAAAAAAATGTGTGCGTGTACTAGTGTACACACGTAAGAAGTGAAACTTCTTTATGACTTTATTTTTCAAAAAATAATTTACTATATGCAACTTTACAGAAATACGTCAATCACGCGTGGTAGGGATAAAAACAAGATGGCGCGTAATGGAAAATTGTTACACTAAATTTTTCCAACCCCGATAAAGAAGTTTCACTTCAATAATTCATAGTTAGTACTTAGACAGTATTCTTGAGTATAATATCATCCTATTAAATGAGCACAGTATGAAAGCAGTTGTGTAAATATTTAAATTTGTAAAATTTACATGTTCTTCTATATTATGTTTTTCATATTTTGAAGCATATAATAAGTGTATTTCAAATATGATTGTTATTTGTAACAGATACAGTGATCTCATTGTGTTGAGAATGGTGATTCATAAAATACATAAAAAGTAACAAGAAGAATTGTAATTTAATTATGTAATAATGTAACATTTAATTAAAATCTATGATAAACTAGCGGTCCGCCCTGGCTTCGCCCGTGGTACATTTTTACGTTTTCTCTACATAAGAACCATCCTCGTACTTCAAGGAATATAATAAAAAAAGAATTATCGAAATTGGTTCAGTCGTTCTTGAGTTATGCGCTTACCAACACATTTTGCGATTCATTTTTATATATAAGAATAATAATAGTAATCTTATAAATATATTTCTAGTAGTTGTTAACTTAGTTCAAAACTGCTTGAAATATATATTTTTAAGCTGGTTATTACTAAATCTTTTTTAAATTAAAAAGATACAATCTGAAATATTGAAAATGTATTTTTTTTTTGCGGTCCTTATTTCTATTATTTTTACCTAGCTGAACTACGCGGTTTCACCGGCACTCCTGTTGGTCTTAGGGTGATGATATATAACCTATAACCTTCCTCGATAAATGGGCTATCTAAAACTGAAAGAATTTTTCAAATCGGACCAGCAGTTCCTGAGATTAGCGCGTTCAAACAAACAAACTCTTCAGCTTTATATGTAATATTAGTATAGATTAATGATAATAATTTCAGGCATGGATGGAGAGAGAGGAGCAGCAGTGGCTGGTGGAAGAGGTTATTACCTCAAGGGCCCTGCGGTATTTCTAGAGCAGGCTCTAGTACAACTCTCTCTAAGGATACTGCTAAAATGTGGATATACTCCATTGTACACACCTTTCTTTATGAGGAAAGAGGTAAGCACATTACAGTATTCATTAATTTTATTGGCAAAGCATAATCTATACACTCACCTTTAAAATTTGTTACTTTTTTACCATAATTTCTTATTAAAATATTTGTAATTTAAGATATGGAGATATTACATTATAGCTATGGTAGTGTATTAAAAATTTAAAACATTAGTTTTATAGTAATTTCTATGAACCATGACAGACATAGGGAATGTAAAATTAAATAAATGGTGTATTGTCAGGTGATGCAAGAAGTAGCTCAACTGGCTCAATTCGATGAGGAATTGTACAAGGTCATTGGAAAAGGTTCAGAGAACAAAGGGGACAATGCTGTAGATGAGAAATATCTCATTGCCACTTCGGAACAACCCATTGCTGCATATCATAGAGATGAGTGGCTTCCAGAGTCAGCTTTACCCATCAGGTATGTATTGTATTAATCTATACTAATATTATAAAGCTGAAGAGTTTGTTTGTTTGAACGCGCTAATCTCAGGAACTGGTCCAATTTGAAAAATTATTTCGATGTTAGATAGCCCATTTATCAAGGAAGGCTATAGGCTATATATCATCAAGCTAAGACCAACAGGAGCGGAGTACTGCGGGTAAAACCGCGGGGCGCAGCTAGTTATAACATAACATATTTCCACTGCTTCTTGAATTGTTTTAGTTTTTTTTTGTTAATGTTGGCATGTTTGACTTTATCATTACTTAAAGTTTACCTTTAATTTATGAAAACTCATTTTACTTAATGAATGCGCTTCTATCGAAAAATTGATGAAAATTATAAAAAAAAATTACTTATAAGATTTTTTATTGATTTGCACAGGTATGCTGGTCTATCAACTTGCTTCAGACAGGAAGCTGGTTCGCACGGTCGCGATACGCGCGGTATCTTCAGGGTACATCAATTTGAAAAGGTAACTAAAAAAATTATGAATGCTTTATATTAAAAAATCTATTATCTATACATATTACATATTATATTGTTATAAATTTTTAATTTAAAAGCCTACAAAGCAGCTTTAAACAAAGATATTATATTTTATTATATTCTTAAAAATAATAAAAATATACTTTAACTATTTGTGGCATCAAAATTCAAATATAATGAAATAAATTATCTGTAAATATTTGTCAAGTAAACATCACATTCTCCAATCACAGGTGGAACAATTCGTTCTAACTTCACCCCACGACAACAAATCATGGGAAATGATGGACGAGATGATAACCAATGCGGAGAACTTCTACAAAACCCTGGGTATACCGTACAGAGTTGTGAACATCGTGTCTGGAGCCCTCAATCATGCAGCGGCTAAGAAGCTCGATCTCGAGGCTTGGTTCCCGGGCTCCGCTGCGTTCAGGGAATTGGTTTCCTGCAGTAACTGTTTGGAATATCAAGCTAGGAGGCTGCTTGTTCGGTAAGCGTATTATTGTAATTTGTAATATTATGTAAAATAATTTTGTGTTATGGCTTAACCCATTGAGCCCGAATGGCCCGATCGGTCCACGACACAATAGATTTTCTATTGTGTCTGTGATTCCGGGGCCTGAGTTATTACCTATTTACGAACTAACTTAGTAGCTTGATTATCATATTTATGATTAAATTAAGAGTATCTAACCTTAAGAAATCAGGCAGAATTCACCTGTAAAGCGAAAGACGCGGGTTCGAATCCAGCGACGTACTCGATGTTTTTCTTTTCTTTTAAAATTTTATTTTATATTTATTGAATAAAATATATATATTTATTACAGATACGGACAAACAAAGAAAATGAACGCAGCCACAGAGTATGTGCACATGCTGAACGCAACCATGTGCGCAACTACGCGCGTCATCTGCGCACTGCTTGAAGTGCACCAGACTGAGGAGGGCATTTTGGTAAGACATAACACATTTGTTGGTATAGTCAATAAAAACCCAGGTGCACGTTTTATAAGAAAAACTTTATTACGATGAATAATATATGTGTTAACACGAGTAATGTCCGCAGAGTAGAGAAAGTACAAAACAAAATGTTGCCATTACATAAAAAGTGATCACAGATTATTGAAGGCGCAAATTTATTATAACAACATTGATCATAATTCATTGTTATATCATTTATATAAGGAGACCCGCATGAAACGAAGTTACTAAAATAACTGCCTTGCTTTCTATGTGATATAGACACGCGCGCGCATCGAACACGGCACGGCTTACAACTATAGAAAAAAGTTTCGTTACAACTTTTGGTCTTAATTCCGTCTGGTCTTCTTTCGCTAATAAGGAACTTCGTTCCAAAAAGTATAATTGAAAAAATAGCACATAATACGATGTAAGTTGTGGCTATAAAGAAAAGCCATGACGCGTTCGGAACATTGTTTTACCATAACACGACGAACAGACTTTTATTACTTGAAATAATTGTTAATTCATTAATAAAACCGCCAAATAGAATGTCAGCCACAAAACAAAGTCACTTCGTGTAGTGTGCGTTTTTATTACAACTTTTACTGTAAACGATAATTAGTGTGCTGTTTTTACGCTCACTTGATAACACTTTCAGAATACCACAGATTATTTTGAATATTACCTATAACTAAAAATACAATATTTTTATAGGTACCGGAAGCAATAAAACCTTGGATGCCGGAGCAGTATCAAGACTTGATACCGTTTGTCAAACCAGCCCCGATAGATCTAGAAGCCGCTGCCGCAGCCAAAAAGGGAAAGAAGAAATAAATACTTGCAGCAAACATACTCATTCCTCAAAAGCATTTTATTTATTTTCGCAAAGCTTGAATGGTTTTTATATTTTGAGACAGACATAAATAAATTTATCATGTGCCTGAGTTACCGGTTGGTTTTATTTCTCGTCTTACCAATTTTTTACATATTATGCACATTCTAACTATTTTCCTAATATTATAGCCAAAGATTTTTTAAAAGTAACAGATATGCTATACGCTCACAAAACAAGCAGAAAATCTGTGCTGGTCGCGAGCAACTGCACATGTACGCAATTCTTATTAACCACATTCATAAACTGAAATTTGGTTGAAAATAGATAACATAATTATTGAAACAGTAAGAACGAAAGAGATAGTTAGTAACTCTCTGCTACGTGTAAGCCAAATGTCACTTATTGACCAATCACAGCACTGCATTCAAATCACGACATTGCGTCCTTTTCACACTTGTCAAAACAACTATTTACTTTCTCTTTCGCCTTTGTAAATGTAAATGAATTTTAAGTAAAAAATATTAAAATGATATATGCATTATGTATTTGTTTACTTATTTGTGATGCAGCCCTGAGTTTTTTTAACTTTTTTGTCATAGGCACGATGGTATTTTGATGGTATCGCTTTTCGCCGCCTGATGTAGAGATCCTAATTAGGCTCTTTACGAGTCTTCACATCCCGAGACCGGGTAACGTATATTCTATTACTTTAAAAAAATCATTGAATATAGCAAAATGAGTAGTATTCTTCAAAAGGTCGCTCATTCATGACTGAGTGGGGATAAAAAATCCGGTCTGTTTCTTAACTCTCTTGTTATTTATCTAATTTTTAGGTTTGTTAATGCAAGAAATGCAATGATGAATCTTTAGTTCAAATGAAACAAGGAAAGGGTTAGGGTCAACCGGGGCAAATGCAACTATGGGGCTATGGCAACTAGTTATCATAACTAATTTATTAGAGTTGTTGTAATATATCGCCACCTATGATTCAATAACTCAACGACTAATAAATCTTACAAGTAATAGATGGTGCCACTACGATGAAAACTATTGGATTTATAGGCCATTGTGTCAAACCGCTATTTTGAAGTTGGTGTGCGTAAAAACAGGTGTCGAGTTTTACAGACAAAAAAATTGTTTAGGAGTGATTTTTTGCAGGTGTTTTTGATTGGACACGATTATCACAAGCCGTTAAGCATATTTCATTTATATTTTTAATGCGTTAGTTGACTCTATTTTGTGTTATTGATGCAGTTACAATTGCCTCATGAAAATTTCACTGTGGGGTTATTGCAACTGTGAGGTTAGTTACAATAGCCCCTTATATTTTTGTATGAAACTAAAAACACTAGTGATGTGACAGTGTCGATATTTTTAATTTATTATGTCCTTCTTGGTGGTCAAAATATACTTTCTTTATGATTAATTAAAGAAGAACCATCGATTATTTCTTCGATATTATACCCAGAGACGGGTTCATAAGTAAAATTCAAATTAGATAAAAAAGCGTGGTTAAAGAATATAACTAAAAACGATAGGTAGGATAGTTCTGTGATTGTTCAAGTAATTTTTAGTTAACGGTTGATTAACTAATAAACGTATTTTGTTTGGTTTACGATTTTAACAATATTTAACACAAAGAATATTATTTGTTCTGACCAAAAACTAAAATTGACTTAGTAGGTAGTACACTGTATTGCACGCCTCATAAGCGAAGCGTTGAGGTGGGTACTACTGTCACTTCGCACAAAACATCTGATTTTTCAAACTTAAAATGTCTTTATGTATCATACATTGCACTTGTAAGATAATACATACACACACATATTAAGAAAAAACACTATTTTTAACATTCATGATATTTTTGATGTCATTTTTGTTATTTAAACTAGTTAAAAAACAGTTTAAAAAAGTTCTGTCTTGGACGTCCGTGTGTCTGTATGTGCGGATCCTTTTTCTTGTTAACACGATAGCGACCGAAATACTTTACTAATCGAGTCTTTTTTTTCTCTTACGCTTGAGTGTGCTCAGGAATAGAACCCTTTCATTTTTCAGGGTCTGATTCGATGTGGTTTAATTGTTATTAAATAAACAAAAATAATAATTAATAAATAATTATTTTAAAAAAAATTATGAGGCGTGCACTTTTGGATTTTCCAAACTATTTTTTTTTGTTGCGATTTAAAGTGGTAAATCAAAGTAGGTACATGAGATTTTCCTCTAAATAATGCGGCGCCATCTACGATCGCAACGTTATTGTATAGAATATAACGTTATTGTATATATATATAGAATAATAAAAATATATCGATGAATAAGTTTTTTGCATTCCCCACACTAATTCTCTAACAAATAGTTGCATTTGCCCCACATTTAGAAAAATAAGATTTTTCCTGAAAACTCGTCCTTGCTACACGGTAATCCAGTTCAAAATCCTATGAATAACATGAAATCTCATAAATATATTCTATATTCGTTGTTTTATATGAAACTAGCGGTCCGCCCCGGCTTCGCCCGTGGTACATATTTACGTTTTCTCTACATAAAAACCATCCTCGTACTTCAATGAATATAATAAAAAAAGAATTATCGAAATCGGTTCAGCCGTTCTCGAGTTATGCGCTTACCAACACATTTTGCGATTCATTTTTATATATAAGAAGATAGAAGAAGAGCTATGGCAGTTAGTTGCATTTACCCCCGACTAGGGGTTAATGTAACTTTTTCTACCAATTTTAGGAAATATTCTCACTACCAGTTATTTATAAGACTACTGTATTGCTTGATTGGTTTAAAATAATCTTGAATAAATACAAAAAACAATAAATGGGTCAAGTAAATGACCAAATATAAAAGGAGATAACTGCAACCGATCAAACTTGAGACTTGTTATTTTTTAGTTGCATTTGCCCCGGTTGACCCTATAATAAAACTCGTTTAGTCCTTTTTACTTAAATTTTTATTTAGACAAAACTTTGCCTATTGGCTTCCAATATGCACACTTAAAATCTAGATTTCATATTTTACATCTTTGTCAGGATTTCTCAGACAATTTTAACATTATTTCTATTATTTTATTATTGTTATAAATATTTGGACACAGTATTTTCTAACAGGAATGGCTACAAGTGTTCTAATTGTTATTAAAGTGGTGTTGTGTTCCAAATTTTGTGTCAATTAGAACATATTGAGTGCATCTCTTTCATTGCAAAAATATGTAACTATGTTATAAACAACAAAGAGTCACAAACTAACAAAGGCTTTATCAAATGGCATGATTTCATTCAATAACTAGGTAATAAATTCGTTATTATTGGATGAAATCATTTTGCTAAATGAATAGTTCTCATTCTTCAAGTTCATTCATAGAAATATACTTTTGAGGGTAGTACACACAAGTTAATAAGATCATGGGCATTAATTTTGAGTAATAAGCTAGGGAGTTGATGCCATTTCTACAATTATAACAATTGTAGTAAATGTAACCAATGTTGTGTTGCTTTGTCATCATCTCCCTAGCTTCAGTGAGGCACCATGACGGCAGTTGTTATACTGTTACATAAATAGATTCTAATGAAGATGTAACTATAATCTTATTAGGTACATATTATATGATTTAGCGCCAAGCCTATAACACTATGATGATATCAAGCCTTTGCTTAAAAGGAATTTCACATGTCACATTTTAATAATTTTCTTTTTTACTTAGCAAAGTTACACCATTCTTATAGACTTATTAATATTAACACTAGAAAATGTGTGATTACATATGATATATAAAATAAAATTATAGATAACAAAAGCTCTGCAGTCCACAACAACTTCCAGCCTTTAGTGTACATTTGAGTCTTATTGTCTATCTATTACAAAATCTCATATCCACAATTTAGTAATGAGTAACTTTTACTTTAAATCTAATTTTAAAGTAGCATTATCATAAATTGTAT
>CAJQZN010032369.1:107-16551 GCA_907164685.1 Colias eurytheme | reverse complement strand
AAAAAAATTGTTTAGGAGTGATTTTTTGCAGGTGTTTTTGATTGGACACGATTATCACAAGCCGTTAAGCATATTTCATTTATATTTTTAATGCGTTAGTTGACTCTATTTTGTGTTATTGATGCAGTTACAATTGCCTCATGAAAATTTCACTGTGGGGTTATTGCAACTGTGAGGTTAGTTACAATAGCCCCTTATATTTTTGTATGAAACTAAAAACACTAGTGATGTGACAGTGTCGATATTTTTATTATGTATCCTTCTTGGTAGTCAAAATATACTTTCTTTATGATTAATTAAAGAAGAACCATCGATTATTTCTTCGATATTATACCCAGAGACGGGTTCATAAGTAAAATTAAAATTAGATAAAGCGTGGTTAAAGACTATAAGTAACTAAAAACGATAGGTAGGATAGTTCTGTGATTGTTCAAGTAATTTTTAGTTAACGGTTGATTAACTAATAAACGTATTTTTTTTTTGGTTTACGTTTTTAACAATATTTAACACAAAGAATATTATTTGTTCTGACCAAAAACTAAAATTGACTTAGTAGGTCACTGTAATTTTTTTTTTTGTTGCGATTTAATGTGGTAAATCAAAGTAGGTACATGAGATTTTCCTCTAAATAATGCGGCGCCATCAACGATCGCAACGTTATTGTATAGATAACGTTATTGTATATATATATAGAATAATAAAAATATATCGATGAATAAGTTTTTTGCATTCCCCACACTAATTCTCTAACAAATAGTTGCATTTGCCCCACATTTAGAAAAATAAGATTTTCCTGAAAACTCGTCCTTGCCAAACGGTAATCCAGTTCAAAATCCTATGAATAACATGAAATCTCATAAATATATTCTATATTCGTTGTTTTATATGAAATAGAAGAAGAGCTATGGCAGTTAGTTGCATTTACCCCCGACTAGGGGTTAATGTAACTTTTTCTACCAATTTTAGGAAATATTCTCACTACCAGTTATTTATAAGACTACTGTATTGCTTGATTGGTTGAAAATAATCTTGAATAAATACAAAAAACAATAAATGGGTCAAATAAATGACCAAATATAAAAGGAGATAACTGCAACCGATCAAACTTGAGACTTGTTATTTTTTAGTTGCATTTGCCCCGGTTGACCCTATACATAAGTACTGCAAGTTTTTAAATTATTTATCTACTCTTTATTATGCAAATACAATAATTGATTTAAATTTAAAATAAAAATATAAATACCATTAATCTATTAGTGTAGGAATTATTCATTGTGATGTAAATGTAAAGTTTTTGTTTATTGAATTTTAAGTTTTAAAGGCTGGTACTATAAATAAAACTTAATTTTTTTTAATCAAGGGTGTTTTTAATATGCTATTTACTTACAAATTTGGATTTGAGTTATATATATCTACCTAATTGTTTTTAATAAATATTTAAGCTAAATAGAATTGAATCTAATTTCGAATACTTCCATGTTTTATCACTTTTTTTTATATAAATGATATCAAGAGAAGTAAAGGAGCAAAAGATTTGTCAATAAATAAATAAAAAGGACTAAATAAAGATTTTGGATTTATAAATGTTTTTTATTGCACTTAAACATTTAAAGTATGATATTGCTTCCTATTGAAAAAATATATTCATGTTGCGCTGGCACTATGGCTTCTTGAATACTATCAATGCTTCCATGTGGTTACTCTGGGTAATCTTATTCCTAGTGCTCGGAATTGATTGTAGAATCTGGAAATAAATAATGGTTTTATTTCTCAAAATTAAATGAGATCCTTAACAACAGATTACATAAGTATAATATGGGTAGTGTGTTTGAGTGTAGATTTACTTTTATAGTCTTATATTCTATATAGGTAAATAATAACATGATAAAATATATTGAATCATGAAGAAATAATAAACAATCTTTTATAGATTTACATTAAGTATTCGATAAAATTTATGTTTAGGGAATAAGTAGAGTTGCATTTTATTATACAGAGAAATAACAAGTGGAGAATGTGTACTTATACAGACGTATTTTTAAATAGATTTGCATTGGGTATGGTACTTACATTATATGGTACTTACACAGATAAATCTGTAGGTTATATTGTATTTTCAAATTGTTCATATGATGCCCCCATATCTCATAGGGACTCGTGATGATTACGCACTTGTTTACTATTTAGGTACACGATTCTTTCAAAAGGTTTGAAGCCTTTTCTTCGAACAAGCCGATGTAAAGTTCTATTATTATCTGATAACTGTCAAATTGTCAAATAGATCGCAGTTCGCACCGGTCCCAATAATTGAGTGAACTATTACGAGTGACGTCATCAAAATTGCTAGAAAAACAAAATCAGTTTAACGCTGCAACAAGCTTGCGTTAAGGGTGTCACGGTACGAAAAGACATAGTAATGTTATAATAAGCTTGCTATAAGAGATGCCGGTTACCCCCCAGAGCGTTAGCAGATTACACCGATTTTCGCGACCTATTCAAATTGGCGCGAGAATTTTGCCGAATCATACATTTCTATTTTACGGAAGATAACAACGGAAATTATTAAAGACTAGCGGTCCGCCCCGGCTTCGCCCGGTACATATTTCGCAATAAAAGGTAGCCTATGTTCTTTCCCAGGGTCTAAAGATTATCTGTGCCAAATTTCATCAAAATCGGTCCAGTAGTTTATGCGTGCAAACCATACATACATACATACAAACCTTTCCTCTTTATAATATTAGTATAGATTTAAATCGTCTTTGTTTATACTATTTAATAGGTATTATATGAACGACAAATATTTAACCAATCTTTCTAATTTGGTTTTGTGCTTTAGGTTCATAGAATATTATATTAAAACATATATTGCGAGCTTATTAAGAAGGAATTACCAGGTCAATGTTGACTAGTCTCTAGAGTTTGTTTATACAAAATTAATTATTATTTTAAAATGTTGTTGAACATTAAACTGGTCTATCCGTAAATGCAACACAACAATGTAACAGAGGTAATTTTGCAGGAAACTCAATACCAGGCAGCTCTATACGACTTTACTTTTTCTTTTTGTATATAAATCTTTTATATCTCAGTATTAACTTCATATATGCAATTGTATTCTTAATCATCTTATTTGATTAACAATATCAAACACGAGAAAATACAATATCAAACAATTTATAATATATGCGTCTGAAATAAGTCATTGTTCTTGCATGGAGTACAAATTATATGTATTTATTGCTATATGAATAGGATTAAACCCGTGCTTACCTTTATTATATTATATACAGGTAAAACATGTATGATGATCGCAACAGTGTATGTAACATAGATATTGTAAAACGTGACGAGCACCTTATACAGTAAATATTTTATTAGATCGAGAATATACCTACTATAAGATGCATCCCACTAATGATATCAATTTATGTTAATCTTAAATATCATAAGGGCACCTCGTTAGCCGATAACCATTTGTTATGAAATCATTAGTCAGTATCGACTATATTTTTAGATCATATTTAGCGTTATATTAGATATCTACTACATATTTAGATAATGTTATAAATCTTGTAGTCACGAGTGGGCCATAATTGTTTACTTGCACAGTTACGATACAGGCTTGAATACTAAAACAAATTGCTTACTAAAAATTCGAATAAAACGGCAGTAAATATGCAGAAAGTTTATATAGCCATAGGTATTGTATAAAAATATGATACTTAATAATAAAAGATAAATAATAATACATACTTTTTTATCTGGGCATGTGCTGCAGATGTTACATAAAATTATTAAATTATCATTAAGAAATACGTGATGCCCATGCCAGATTTCAATATGATAACCTACAGTCAATCATTATTAACAGCAAAAGCTGGTTCGAGCAGTGACAACACGCTAATAAGTCATTTATTATCAAACTAATTTAATGTGTCCATTTGATGTTTACTTAATTATCAGTAATTATGCAAAACAGTTTAATTTATTATCGTTTAAGCACATAAATAGGCAAATATATCTGATCTTTGATGCAGTTATTTTTTGTTTAAGATTTTGTGAAGTTTTAAGATTGATAGTTTACTGGCAACATAACTCTTATCTATGCCATAAACTTTGGTATAACAATATGTTAAATTCTTTAGTTCTCTAATCTCTTAAATAATTCGTTATCTCCACACATATAAAGGATGTAAAACTTAAAAGATGTCATGTTTTATTTTCTGAATAGGTACACGATGATAAAGGTATAGACAGACGGAGGTAGAAAATTCTGCCTCTGCATTTGTTTATTTATATTTACATTTTACGCTACTTAACCGTCTATCAATTTAAATGCTCTCTTATTATCTCAAGACTGGAGAGCTAATTAATAAAACTTTAACCGTATTTGGTTTTCTCAACAATTTCATCATTTATTTTACGGAAAGCCAGTAAGACATTTACTAATAGAGAGGCTTTAAAGCTCTGTCTACGCAGGTGTGGCTAGATAACAGATGAGCTTTCACAGAACACATCTGCAGATAACTTGTAGGTAAATTTGTTTAACCATACTAACTAAATTAATTATTTGGACAACTAATTTTTATGGAGGATTAGTTTAAGAATTCGATTATCTTGAACTTGAACAGATAAACGAATTTTACGTTGTGTATAATATGTTGATGTCACTGTAAGATTAAAGATAAGCTTCGTTATAACAGTGTTTTGAATTGTAAATATGTAGTTTGGTTCAGTTAATAATCTTGGACAGCGCTAGTCGTCCGCTAAACGGATGAATAAAATAAATTAGTCGTCCGATCACCGGATGAATAAAATAATTTAATCGTCCGATAACATCTATTTATCTATATATAGTTAGGTTATCGGGGTTTCTTTAGAGAACTGCCGCACGTATTATAGGTTTTTTGTGGGGGGAGGAGGGCACACGTAGGTATTTGATTTTTTTTTGCGCGTCGACGGAGCCCCGCTTTGCGGGGCTCCTATTTCTGTGTAGTTTTTTTTAAAGAAACCTAACCTAACCTAACCTAACGGCTAACCTAACCTAAACTAGATTTTTTTTTGCGCGTCGACGGAGCCCCGCTTCGCGGGGCTCCTATTTCTGTGTAGTTTTTTTTTTTAAGAAACCTAACCTAACCTAACCTAACGGCTAACCTAACCTAACTTGATTTTTTTTGCGCGTCGACGGAGCCCCACTTCGCGGGGCTCCTATTTCTGTGCAGTTTTTTTTTTTAAGAAACCTAACCTAACCTAACGGCTAACCTAACCTAACTTGATTTTTTTTGCGCGTCGACGGAGCCCCGCGAAGCGGGGCTCCTATTTCTGTGTAGTTTTTTTTAAGAAACCTAACCTAACCTAACCTAAAGGCTACTTTACGATAAAACAATAATAAATAGGTGTTAAAATGACACCAACTCCATCAAAAGTCCTGCGCCCCCTTTGCTTTAGTCCAACCCAACTAGCTTTAGTGTTAAAAGGTTATCTAGTAATCCGAATAATCGGACGATTAAATTATTTTATTCATCCGGTAATCGGACGATTAAATTATTTTATTCATCCGGTAATCGGACGACTAATTTATTTTATTCATCCGTTTAGCGGACGACTAGACACTTCGAATAATCTTTCGACAGTTTACGATCTCTTGTGAAAGATTATTATAATCGAATGGTATTTACAATCTTATGTGACATATTCGTATAGAAAACTTAATTTACGTAAGAGCTTGGTAAAATATACTATCCATGTAATATAATGTCTTCCTTAATCAAAGGGGAAATTCGATTTAAACTTATAAAAACTTTGTCTTCGTTTAAAGTACCTACTGAATGAAGTTCATATCGTGTCTTGATAATTCGCATCAGTTTTATAAAGACAATTTAACTTTTAACAATTATAAGTGTTGTATTTTTCATTTTAAACAATTTTCATTTTGTACGACATATCTAGCCTATAAGGCGTATTTTAATAAAAGCTAGCTTAAAATTACATAGGTCGCTACTTTCATAGTCTGATGGAAATTGGCACTGAAATCCGACACATCAGAAGGATTATTAAGCTCTCAACATGAACCTAATTTACGAGGGAATAGAGTAAAATGATACGATTGTTTTATTCATTTATATACCCGCATTTTTAAATGTAGGTTAATAACTAGAAATGATTCCCATTAGGAAATATTATCACTTATAATAGAAATGACCTTCACGCATTCTACAGCTGAATCAACTAGCAATATTCTATTGAGATAATTTAAGTTAATTGTCAGTTTTCGGTAATAGTATTGATTATCACTTTCTATGTTATCGACTTTACGAACATGAATTTTTATCGCTAAATAGTGCTATTAGTGTGAATTTTATGAAAACAGCAAGCGATATTTTTTATCGTGTTTTTGGCTTGACATTTGGCTGCTCCAAATACTTCATAAATTCTTCAGGACTTGTGTTATTTGGGATGAAATTATTTTATAAACTAGATAATACCACAGATCATGTAATAGGTACTAGACATACTAGATAATACCTACTATGATACTCAGCAGAATGAGCAGTGGTGTTACAAACAACAAGCACACTGCACAATCATAGTCGTGTAGGTACTACCGTAAAATTCTAATCATAAATATTCATATAGGTATGACTTAGTTACCTTTAACTATGCATTATTTCTTCTAAAGAAAAACTGTACTTTAATTAAAACTTTAAATGTTTCACACAAATAACGTAACGACGTAGTACGTACGTAGAACGTACGTACGTAGGACGTAAATTCTGATATAAAATTTATGTGCAAAAACTGGGTACAAATTACTTGTTGTAACTCGATAAGTAAGTGGATTATTGGATCCGCTTCACTACACAAAAAAACGATACTTATATAAAATTACGCGTTATTGTATACTACAGGTAGAGTCAGCCTTGACGTGTTAAAAGGCGGAAATTCATGAACTACATATTAGGTTTTTTCAGGGATCATTTGAACATTTGAGCGGAAACAATTAATGATATCAATGGTTAATTTCAGATCTTAATGAAAACATTTATTGAAATTAATATTTATAACCTCCTCCTTTTTTTGAAGTCGGTTAAAAATATACCTACTCGCATGAAGATTAACTTACCTATAGCACTAATATTGTAATACTGTGGTCTGTGCCTGTAGATAGAAATAATTCTACGAGTAGGTATTATCGCAACACCTACTTATAAACTATAAAGTTTGTAATCATGCCTAAATTTCATTTTTCTTTTAAATGTTCATGTATCCATTTACGAACTACACACATATTGGTAGCTGTAGTAGCTATTAAGTTTCCATTCATAGCTTTTGGCACGGAAACCTTAAAATACCTCATTAAAAATCTTTAACTTTAAACTATACGACCTACTTCATTATACAACTATTTAAAATATTATATTTAAATTCTCAGTTTGGCAATCGAGGTTAGCGTTCTTTATATAGAACTTGTCAAGCAAGAACTGCATTTTACTAGAAATAAGTTCAATATGAGTATTTATTTCATCTTATTGACTGCGTGCGATATATGTAATACGATACATGCTAATGTACCTATCTGTTTTAAAAAAAATGAAAATTGAACTAAATTGTATATTTATTTTTGTTGGTGGTTGGTTTTTATTTTTTCTTTAATCTCTAGGAGAGACACACCTATAATATAATAACCACAATAATAATACATATAAAACTCTATTGATTACATTATCAAATAAATAATAAGTTCTAAAGATTCAGCCAATCAGATATGAATGTATTTTGCATACGATATAACATTCCTATAAATAAAGTCTAATAATTAAACCGATTTCAATTGTGGTTTGGAAATTGGACCGCATTTATAGACTTGACGTTTGAAGAACTTTCTGTGGTTTTTGATAAAACGACGATTTATACGTTGCGGTTTAAATTACTTATAACAACTGTAATGTTAAACCGTCTTTCCACATTGAAATGTTCAAAATTATTATTAATAGCATAGACTAACACACTCAAGTTAATAGTATTTAACGTAGGAAATCTATCATTGGTAAAATATCTTAAAATAATACACTTGATAGTTTTACACGCGTATTACGGCATACTGACACACACAATATAATATAAAATAAAATAAAATACGATCGCGCGTCAACGCATCATACGCGTAACTAATGCGTCAAGATAGTCCCCCAATAAACATATGAAGGGGGGGTCAATCAAATATTTAAATCACTTTATATCTTGTTAACAGAGTATACAATCAATCAAATTGTTACGTTACAATGTATGTTACTAATAAAAAAGCCATATCTTATTATTTTTTTATTGGTCAATAGAGAGAACTATAGATAACTACTATAGTCAATTTAATAATTTTGAAGACGTATTTTTACCGTTTGTTTGCTCGAAAGGTGCTTTATTATCAATTACTACTCCATTACTGTAATTGAGTTTAAATTACACGAATTTAATTTAAGTTCATTATATTTAATTTACTTTGCGCGGTCAGTTACCAATTAAAGATTCGATTAATGAATCGTCTATATCGATCCTGCGATCATTTATCCTGGGTCCTGACCTCTTATCTCTAATCATCCAATGAACGAGTTTCTGTGGGCGTGTATGTTGCATACCATAAGGTGACACATATTATGTTAAAGAAAGCGAATACCTATTAAAACTACTTAATATCTCGTTGTATATGTTTTCAATAAGAAGCGATAACTTTATCACTACATAAGTACATAGTATAAAACAAAGTCGCTTTCTCTGTCCCTATGTCCCATCTTTAAAACTACGCAACGGATTTTGATGCGGTTTTTTTTAATAGATAGATTGATTCAAGAGGAAGGTTTTAGTATATAATTTATTATGTTTTAGACAAAGCGGGCGAAGCCGCGGGCGGAAAGCTAGTAATTAATACGAGATAGTAAGTAAGGCCTTTTTAATACCGACCTTTTTATTTTTATTTTTTTTTAAACCGAAAGAAAAAAATACGATAGGAATTAACTAATTAGTTTTGTAAAATGAGATGATATTCTACCTATGATAGTTTTACGTATCCGAAAGGTAGGTATATCATATACCAATCGGCTGATACAATATTAAACTAGGTCAAAATAAAAATAAACAGTCTCTACCATATTACATTTTTAATAATTCATTTTTATACTTTCTCTTGCACATAAAATAAATATTATTTCAATTTAACTCGGCATAATTATGTATTGCCTCATTATTCTATAATAACAGTTTACTGAAAAACATCGAAACACCAATTACCAGATTTGCAAACAAGGTGAAGGGCCTCAATCTTAAAATAAACGAAAATACCGGTTCAATTCTATATCGAATTTATAAATACAATAAAATAGTTTTAAATTTACAACATGATTACCTACTCTACTTTTAGGTACATTCAAGGTTCTTGGTTCCATTACGATATAAAAGGAACTTGTTTTGTCAGTTTGCATGTGTGTACTCTGTGGTTAATAACCACATAGTAGTAGAATGTAAGATCATTGTAGTGTTTGTTTTAATTTGCTAGAAGGAGCTTTTACGCACTGACAATAAGTGCCGAAAGTTCAATGTAATAAATCTTTACAAGTAATTTGAAAATTTAATCACCAAGAAGGGGAAATTAATTCAAATCCTATTAAAACGTTTAAAATGCTAACATAAAACAGCCTGAAGATGATAAGTATTTTGTTATACTTGTAGATTTAATAGAAATGTTATTTATAATTTAAAACATTTTGGCTACCTACTGTGAAATATTATGTGTATCTTTGTCAAGAAACGTATACATATACGTAGATTACGTAATAATATAACGAATAAGTAAGAAAGTATCGTATTCTGATACTTTCTTGAAACACTGACTTAAATTTTAAAATAAACTAGCGGTCCGCCCCGGCTTCGCCCGTGGTACCTACATGTTTAAACTATCCTATCTCTCAAGTTGGATCGAACTGCACATGGTGTGCGAATTTTATTATATTCGGTTAAGTGGTTTAGGAGTCCATTGAGGACAAACATTGTGACACGAGATTTATATATATTAAAAGGTAACAAACCTATAGATATTTGCTTTCTGTTGATTTACAAATATTCAATTCGTTTTAAGGGTGCTATAACAGATTTTTAACAAAAACCGCTATTTTACGGTACAATTTTAACTCAAAGCACTTACACGTGAGAACAAAGTAATATCTTAATTTAAAGATAATATATTCAGTTCTACGATCATCTTATAAAAATTGTACGACGTCATACAAAATTGTCACTGAAATACGATTTTCCCAGCACAATGATGGCATAAAATGCAAAAAAATGGGGTCTAAACCGGTACACTTTTAAGAAAATTAAAAGCCTAATCTATCTTCTTACCTATAAATTATTGAGGGATATATAGTCCTTTATAGATTGTGATAATTTTTTTGTATCTAAATCAAAATTTTATTTCAATTATAAGCTAAATTAAAAATACTTGTCGATTTCTTCATACATTTTGCTCTCGCGGGTCGTCAGACCGCGCTCAGAAGCGCTCTTGGAAGGACGGGTGTATCGCTCCTCGTCCCAAAAATAAAAACGAATTAGAAAAAGATTATTGTTCGTATACTGTCGTTTTCGTGATTTGAAATATTTGATACTTTATAAGAGTAAACTGTATAAGTTTCATATTCCAGTTATTTGTAATTTAAAATTATGTTTTAAAAATTATGTTGACTGAGATCCTCTTGTTTTATGGGTTGTTGAACGGATTGGTGGGGTAAAGCAATTTGACAAAACTTAAATCCAAAATGGCGCCGACGAAAATTTGCCATCTTTTCGTCATGGGTGTCATTTTCATGGTTTTTGGGGTAGCTATTAACCAATATGAGGTCAAAAATAAAATCCAAGATGGCGCCGACGAAAATTTTACATCTTTTCATCATGGGTGTCATTTTCATGGTTTTTGGGGTAGCTATTAACTAATATGAGGTCAAAACTAAAATCCAAGATGGCGCCGACGAAAATTTTACATCTTTTCGTCATGGGTGTCATTTTCATGGCTTTTGGGGTAGCTATTAACCAATATGAGGTCAAAAATAAAATCCAAGATGGCGCCGACGAAAATTTTACATCTTTCCGTGATGGGTGTCATTTTCATGGTTTTTGGGGTGGATATTACGCAATATGAGGTCAGAACTAAAATCCAAGATGGCGCCGGTGAAAATTTGACATCTTTTCGTCATGGGTGTCATTTTCATGGTTTTTGGGGTAGCTATTAACTAATATGAGGTCAAAACTAAAATCCAAGATGGCGCCGACGAAAATCTTTGTTATTTTATTTTAGTTTACTTCTTTTTTATTAAGAAAATTACACCTATGACGAAAAGATGTCAAATTTTCGTCGGCGCCATCTTGGATTTTGGTTTTAACCTCATATTCGTTAATAGCTACCCCAAAAACCATGAAAATGACACCCATCACGAAAAAAGTCAAATTTTCGTCGGCGCCATCTTGGATTTTAGTTTTGACCTCATATTTGTTAAGAGCTACTCCAAAACCTTGAAAATGACACCCATGACGAAAAGATGTAAAATTTTCGTCGGCGCCATCTTGGATTTTAGTTTTGACCTCATATTGGTTAATAGCTACCCCAAAAACTACCCACACTTGCAAATGTGTTTGCTACGTAGGAAAAGTTCAGATTTAAGAGTATCCTAGGTAATGTGTTATGTGACGAATACCTATAATTTATTTCATTCCGACTATTTTTCGGAATAACATACATTTACTAAGAATTGTATACAATGCCGGATTTAATACAGTGCCATAATATTATGTATGATAATAATTCTACATTTCTTAAAAAGCTTTGATATTGTATACAATTCATAGATTATTATTCAATGAAATAATGATGTAAAATAGTCACACTTTTTTAAGTTGTTTGAATATACTAACATACTTATTAGGATCGTACCTACTAATAAAAGTAACAAAATGAATTTTTAAAGTTCCTAGTAATCTTCTGGAATCAATTTCAATAAAAATACATAATATCAAAAATTAAAAATAATATCAAGTATGAAGATGGTCTATAAAATGGAATGCGCTATGTTTACGTGAGCGTGATATTGCCGCGAACAAAGTTACGTCGTTAGATACCTAAATTTGAGTAACGCAGATTTGTGACAGCGTCCTTAACAATAGATTTCTAGGATAATCGTTTGCCAGTGATAATTATTACTATATTTGACATTGGTTTACCATTCCGTGATCCTAAGAAAGGTAATACTTATGATAATTGCTTGAATTTTGTAATTAAAATTAAAAGCATAATTCCAATACAAACAATTATTTCAACGGGTAAAGAGTTAAAATGGATCAACATACAGTAGCACCTGTATATCCACGAGGTGAACTCACGGCTTCTGTGAGAATTGAGATGTGCTAATGGGTCATTGACCGATCTTATAATACGATTACTACACGTATCGAACACAGTAACAATATTACATTGTTCTTAAATAGTATCTACTGCTATTTTTATTTTAATTATAAATTATTATGAGAAGTAAATGATTAAACATATGCCTACCTTAGTGGTTGGATGCACTCTGCAATATTACACGGCCTAAAAAGTATAAATTCTATCTAGTAGGCGATATTTTAAACAATAACATAATAACGACTAGCTAATGATATTTTGAACGGAATTTTTTCGGTTTGTTTTCTGTAGGCGATGCAGATGTAGCAATACGTATTAAAGAGGTTGCGCAGTTTAAAACTAGACGTTGAAATACAAAAATACTTAGTACTCTAGTGAGATTAACTTCTCCGATTAAAAGTTATTATCGAAAAAGGTAACCTCAAGTCTCTTATTACCTAGGTCCTAATTCCATCTTCTACGAAAATGTGCAGTTTCTGTTGATACTTGCGATTTATTATTGAGAAATTATTGTAATTGCTTAATGCATATTTATAGTCCAATCGATGTCAGATAATTTTTCTTCGATTGATACCTAGATTGATATTTTCATTGTTTTGACCTAATTTCCGACCGCACTTTAAAATGCTAGTAAAGCAAAGAACTCACTGTAAATATAATATATTTATATTTTATGTTTCTTTTATTCTATCTTTTTATAGAACTAATATTTATTAATTATATCAAAAGAGACCTTCAAGATTTACAGACATTTAAATACCTTTACGATTTATAATAATTAATGTTTAAATGTCACTTGATCATCGTTCACCACCAAAATTATATCTCAACTCATTTATGTAGGTACACATTATTATTACATACAATAGTAAATCATAATTATATACATTCAGTTATACCACAGAATTCATAACTGAAACTGACCCAGCCAATGTCAGTTATTTTTATAGTTAAATTTTGCGTGAAAATATTGATTAATATTTTGTTAAGATTTAATGCTACGAATAATATTGACTTATTTATTGAAATTTATAAATGATAGGTTTATTGTGAAAGTTTACAAATAAAGATTGTGATAACGGTGTGCAAAGTGGAATAACGCAATGATATCATCATATCAACCTACATAATTTAAAGATAAAATATCTTTGAGAATCGAAAAGCAATTATACTATTTCTATATAATTTAACAATCGTTTATAAATAGCAACTTATTTTCAGGATACCTAAATGTGTCAATTTAAAAATAGACAACTAATTTTGCAATTCGCTTTCTGTAATAAAAAAATTGAAAAGGTACTCACTTTTTAAGGGATCGGTATCAAATGTAAACAATTAACTTAAGTTAGGAATGTTTGTAAACAAAGCGGTTAGACTAGATGCGTGGACGCATGCACGTTGACCGGTTGCACTCGAGATTATGAATAAACGAGGAATGTGAACCAACTACACGCATATACTGACAGTTGCTGTGAGATAACTGTTGCTTTATTCCACCACAAGTTTCATAAAACAATTGCGCCTACGATAATGTGTAAGCTATTCTTACTTATAAGTATATGTGCTCCTACAACTATGGAACTTATTATTATACTCTAACGCAACTACCAACAGACAATATCTATGATTTTAATGAATGATATTAGGAACACGTTTTTGGAATTTCCATTCATAAATTGCGATATTATTTAATGAGGACCGAACCAAAGTAAGCTGCGCATAAATTACTAAGTGAATTTATATATTTTATTGATGTAAATCTGCTTCAATGAATATAAAACATTTGCATATTATTTTGTTCTTCAAAGGTCATTTAAGAAATGCGGGTTACTGAAAAAATAGTCTTATCTCTTTTTATTTGTTATATAAGTGTCTGAACACTGCAAATTACATAAACAAAAAGCTGTGAAATTACCCAGTAAAATTTAAAATTGATTTTAACTTTTTACAATGATTAAAATACAATAGTTCTAATACAATAGACATTCAAGTTGGAATTATTGTAGAATCTAGGTTCAGTTCTCACAATTATACATTGTTGCCTCGTAGAGTACATAGGTACTTACTTTCCATCTCATACATTGCATTAGTAAATAATTTGGAAAATCCAAAAGTGCACGCCTCATAATTTTTTTTTAATAATTATTTTTTAATAATTATTTTTGTTTATTTAATAGCAATTAAACCACATCGAATCAGACCCTGAAAAATGAAAGGGTTCTATTCCTGAGCATACTCAAGCGTAAGAGAAAAAAAAAGACTCGATTAGTAAAGTATTTCGGTCGCTATCGTGTTAACAAGAAAATCCTCCGCACATACAGACACACGGACGTCCAAGACAGAACTTTTTTAAACTGTTTTTTAACTAGTTTAAATAACAAAAATGACATCAAAAATATCATGAATGTTAAAAATAGTGTTTTTTCTTAATATGTGTGTGTATGTATTATCTTACAAGTGCAATGTATGATACATAAAGACATTTTAAGTTTGAAAAATCAGATGTTTTGCGCGAAGTGACAGTCTGTAGTACCCAATGAGTACCCACCTCAACGCTTCGCTTATGAGGCGTGCAATAAATACCTATTAGGTACTTCTAGTATAGTATTATAGTATATACTAGCTTTTTAGTTTTTACCCGCGGATTCGCCCGCTAACCTAACCTAACCTATCAAATGGTATACCTGCTAAATTTTTTCCTCCTTTTATTATTCCTTTTGAATCACTCTATCTATTAAAAAAAACTTATTAAAATCCGTTGCGTTGTTTTAAAGATTTAAGAATACATAGGGACGGAGAAAGCGACTTTCATTAGCGATATTAATTTGGCACGTCCTACTTCAGCCCAAAACACTGGATGATTTTGACTTATGAGGTGTCATCATTAGAATATTGGTGGTAGTGACTGGGCTATTTAAATTAACCGTCGGGTTTTTTGTTTTCATCTTAATAATGATTCTTGTTACTATATTATTTACGTATACCCACTCATCTTACCCATCGTAAGTAGTAGATATTCGTACTTATTTATGGCACGGACATACTTGGGTCCATTTCATGCTTTAATTAATTAGCTATTGTCTCCATATCCTGAATGTATCCATACTAATATTATAAATGCGAAAGTAACTCTGTCTGTCTGTCTGTCTGTCTGTTACTCAATCACGCCTAAACTACTAAACCAATTTTCATGAAATTTGGTATGAAGATATTTTGATACCCGAGAAAGGACATAGGTAGGCTACTTTTTATCCCGGGAAAATGACGCAATCCCGGAAATCCCACGGGAACGGGAACTATGCGGGGTTTTTCTTTGACTACGCGGCCGCGGGCGAAGCCACGGGCGGAAACCTAGTATTCTATATACGTGTTTGTTTTAACAACTTTGAGTACTTGTCAATCAGTATTCAGTATATTATGCAAAATGTATAATCTTAACATACCTACTTTTGATAGATGCACATCACACACGACATGATTACTATTTATTATCCAATTCGTTATTCTGCAGTGAATTCTACGAATAAAAATTACGAATAGAATACGTTTTAACAATCAGTCTGAACGAGCGCCACGTAGAGAAATGTTTTCAGCAGCGATTGGCTTTTTTATGTTTCATGCAATAAGTATAAACATGTATTAGGGCTTATGTTAGTGCTGAATTGCGAATCGACGACTTCAATTCTTTATAGAACACATCAGACATAATATGTACTTGTAATTATTTCATGGGTGATTTTTGTGGGCATAAGGAGCTGTAAAATCAATACAACACTCGATTGAAAATATTTAATGTATTAATCTAAAAATTCAGATGTAACTATGCGTTTATTATTTTTAAATATAAATCACATTGCATATAAGGCATTACCACGGCATTACCTACTGGCGGTAAAATATACCTAAATTCATATGCTAGCAAATCTATTTTATTTACACGTGCAAATAATATATGGATACTAGCGGTCCGCCCCGGCTTCGCCCGTGGTACATATGAAAAATAGA
>CAJQZN010032368.1:0-14171 GCA_907164685.1 Colias eurytheme | reverse complement strand
GGGGGGTGAAAAAGTGCATTCATACTGGATTTGGACGGTATCCAATAGGTACGCATGCCTTGCGTGCGTGTCATTTTATGATAGGGTTGTCACTTGTCAGATACTCGATGTAGTTCGTCCTGACCGCAAATGACCGTGAAAGTACAAAGAGCCTCAAGTGTCGTATAATATTTAGGCGAAAGGAGTCATCTAGACAACTGAAAGAATGCGCCACATTTTTAAGATAAAGAAGAAAGATAGGACATAAAACAGTTCACAGAGAAAATGTTTTTTTAAGGTTGTTTAATGAAACTTTATCACGTAAAAACGTAATTAAAATGAAAGGCTGTTGTTTTAACTTTGCTCTAGCAAACTAAGTTGTTGTTTTTCATTTATCTAAATGAGCATTTTAATAAAAACTTTTTTATTTCTATAAGCACAGTTAACACACACCAAAAAATACTATGTATATCAGCGTTGACTTAAGTACATTTGGTATGCTATATTTTTGCTTTTGTTAGAAATTTTAATTAAACCTAATGCTGGCAACCCTACTCCATCATAAAGAGTGATATTTCAGTGGTTATATATCTGATGTAATAAAGGACTTCCTGTGTGCATTTTATTCATTCAATTGCGATGCGTGGCCGCGTATATTGTAATATTTTAAAGCAAGTGCCGGTTACTTTTACCACTCGCAAGTAAGCTTTTATAAAAGTAATATAGTGTAATGGTAATTGACTGGTTTTGCAATCAAATATTCCCAACCTCAAATGCGTTTCATTTAAATATTAAATATTTATTAGTATTTTTAATTATCACCAGTCTACACTGTAGAATTCAGCGATTTAAAAAGTAGACTACACAATAAGCAATGATTTAACACTATTTTGAGAGTCCGTATATATGTATAGACGGTATATAAAGAAGACAAAGCAACAGCATACATAACAACAAATTGAAATACCAATGCAGAACTAGCTTTTTAATCAACGTACTAGCGTTCAAACAACTTTCGATCTTTAAAAATATCAAATCTAATTTAAGCTTATATCTGAGTATAACTACGATCATTGCAAAGTTATGAGCCTACTAGGTACCTCTTCTTTGTATCTTGTAGTCCAAAAATAATAATTTGCAAAGGCTTTTACGGGAATAATATTGAATATTACACCGTCAGAATAGGTAAACAAGGAAGCTCTCTACATATAAACACAAAACAAAACACGTGCCAAAAATACATATCTAAACATTTTGTTCTACCAATATTTTACTTTGATGATTGCGCATTAAAAACATATTAATTTCAAAGTGTGAAGTGGGATGATATTACAATATAATTTATCAAGGGAGGGCTAAGGGCGATTAGTCCCCGCGACCCGCCTGGGCGACGACCTCGTCAGTTTGTATGGTGTCAAATTCGACTCTATATTTATTTATTTTACAATAAAAAATTGTGAAAAAAAGTTGTCTGATAGTAAAAGCCAAAAGGTTGTTAGCATCTGAAAATAAAATTTCAATTTCACGACTCATCATTTTTGCTGAGTATTTTTTGACATTTTAAATATTTATCTTTCGACTCTACAATTTATTTTAATCTCCCACAGTACATTTTTAATAAGAGCATGTGTGCCGAGCACACTTTTCAAAAGTGAAACTTCTTTGGCAAAATTCAAGGATACTAAAATCGTCGCTCCAAAATTACTCCATGACGTGACGATTTTTCCATGACGCGACCTTGAAATTTAATCTCAACGCGCCTTAAGAAGTTTCACTTCAATAAACATACAAATCGTAGGTTGTTACACTGTTACATTGTAACATGGCCTATTTAGAAACAAATCCACGGCATGTAATGTAATGTTTATATTACGACATGCGGCGCATACATTTGTTACGGGTAAAGCCGAGAATTCAGTTCTCTATTCTGAGATACAAATAACGATAGGCCTTCAATATAAGATAAGATTTTCTATTTATACACTGACTATATTTATTCTATTTTATGTTTGCTTGATAGCGATCTTTACTGTTTATATTTAAATACGGTGAGCTGTGTAATTAGAAATATGTTTGTTTCTATGTTATTATCATGGTACAAAGTAATATATGTTTGAGAAAATTTACTGTAAAACTGTTTGGTATGGTGGTTACCACATGGTAATGTTCCACATAACTGTAAAATCGAGCAATACTGGGTTCAATCCGAAATTCCAAAAGAATTGTTAAATAAGCTATATAATTAAGATTCTATCTTTAAACATGAAAACAAGAATATCAACATAAAATATTACATTCATTTTCCGCAAATTTACATTCCATACATCATCAATATCCATAAATTGATTCAATACACTGACATAACTATTATGCATAAACATAACATTAAAATTTGTATTGTTACTAACCTAGGATAAGAATATTGTTACTAACAAGTGGACCAAGGATGTTCAATAAATAAATGAATTATTAATTATTATTATTATGCTAAACATTGTGTGTTCTTTTTGTAACTCATAAAAAGAATCGTTCTGAAACGAACTTAATCTGTCAATGAGTATAAAAGCACAGATAATATAATAAAAAGTATAATCGTCTAACAGATCTGTGGTCCCGGGGGAGGGGGAGGCCTGGTGATGACGGCAGATGATGGATTGTAGCAATAACACTCTTTCGGGTAGAATAAATTTCGAGGTCAAAGGTTATACCGATATAATATAATATGTAGGTATGTACGGAGCTTTGTACGTGTTCTGGGTGTTTGCAGTTCTATAAAAATTAGGGTAAATGGCATGAAAATTGAATTAGAATTTATGTTAAATTGAAAATTGTGTTAGTCTCTTAGTTCTCCTAGTCTCTTAGTTATTGTAAAAATAAGGAAGGAAAAAAACAGTATCATCAACACATCATTTATCGATATGTATTTATTTATTCCTTAATTTCGTTAAGTCTAAAACACAAGAGTTGTCATCAATTCATTGTTGTTCTTGACTCTTGCTTTCAAACTCAAAACAAAGCGGACAAGAAACATAGTGCATTCTATAATTCTACAGAAGTTAACAAGGACGTGAGAAAGTCTTCAGCTTTCATATTCATTTGAATATCAAAGTACCACAAAATCAATAGTACAAATTGATTGACTCAAGTTCCTTGTAACGGACCTTCGTAACAAAACATATATCGTATCCATTACATGAGATTTATTGAACAAGTTTTTGTAACATCCCTAGACGCTTGAAGGTAAAACAAACGAAAAGAAGATTCTTTTTACAAACTTGTGTATGTTTAATTGAAATACATATTTGACTTGCGTATTAAGGTTATTGTTTTGCATAATAATTAAGAAATTGATCTACAATTTGGCTCTTTATTTAGCATTAAGCCGTAATCCGCATCCTCTGCTTAATCTCAACGAATAGAATAAGTATTCTAATTCATTCATTAATAATTCGTAAGAAAAATCTAGTTAATTGGTAGAGTAAACAATGTAGATATTTAATTATAAAAATACAATTTAATGAAGCCGCCTATAAAAAGTTCACTTGAAACAAAAATTGTTACAAACATGGTTTATACAATATTGGTATTTCGCAATTTTTGTGTATCATTCGAAGATTGTTTCTCAATAATTATTCTGTAGAAACCTTTAACAGGAAAACTCATTATTATGAGAGAAATGTAAAGTTGAAAGACGCAACAAGAATACATAAAATTCAAGAGACAAATGCCAAATATTTCAAGATCCGTACGTCATTTATTGCGCAAAATCATGTTTTATAAACTTAATTAAGTATCCAAATACTGTATATAACTTACAAAGTTACTTTTATAAAGCAAATTGAAAAAACAAAATCTTAGCTAGGGATTCAAATGCAAATTGTGTTCTTATTTGGTGACAAAGAAACGTAAGAATACAATATTCTTGACAACGAAAATTTAAGTTTATAGGGAGAAAGCTGAACATAAAATTTGTTTCGATATCTGATATTTCCTTTATTCAATTTCTGTTCATTTATAAATGTTGATTTTTGTAACCGATAGCTTTATTTTAAAATATATTATGTATAAACATATCACGCACAAATAAAACATAGATTTATTTTCAACACTAGTGCATTAAATATAAGACAGGAGTTTTTCCATATTGTATAGAAAATTCGAGCAATATTTTAAGAAAAAAAAATAATAACGCAAAATCTTTGTTGTTCACATCACGAAATAAATCCCGCAACCCTCTCTCGGACTTTACCACATTTCCATCAGTTCTTTGTGAATTTAATGACTAGGCCTATCCCAACTCGGGCGAGATAAAAAGCTTAATGAGTTTATCATGAAATATATTTAAAGCAGTTCACTTAATGGCACTTTTTAGAAGTTTCACGTCATTAATGAAATTAGTGCGGAAAGTTGTTTTTCGAGTATAATTTATCTCAACTGAAATCTCTATTTATTAAATAAGAAATAAAATTCGTAGATTGTTTTCCCATTCCAGGCTATAAATAAAAATGGCGGTAAATTCGGAGAGTGAAAAACAACCATTACTTGGCTAAAACTAGAAAACTGGCACATATCCGGGTAATGCCGGAAAGGACACGCGACAAGCCTATTTTATCTCACAAATAGGGTTGCAAACTCACTGCGATCATAATATAAATCACTGTGATTATACCAAAATCACTGCGACTTTTGTTAGCAAATTATTGCCGCTACATTCAATTCACTTATTTTTGAGAGTTTGGCATCCGAGAGATATTATATGGACGAAAACAACCCATTCTACAGCGATAAATTATAATTATGATGCGTATATCCCATACATTTCTAATACGCATCCCATAATTTCCAATAAGGTCAGTGTAGTGAAAGTTTATGAGATCTTTGTTCTTTTGTTGTTATCTCAGTCAACAGAAATAGCTCGGTTATATTTTATAAAACATTATACCTTTTATAATAATAAATAATTAAAATAATACTCGATTGAATTTTCTTCATTTGTCATTTTATTTATCTTATAATAAATTATCTATAACGAAATTTTTAAACCTCTTCCGAAACCTCTATTAAATAGATATAATTGAATTAAAAATACACCTACTACTTTAATCCAAAACCACTTATTAGCTTCCAAAATCACCGCACACTATCAAAATCCTTTCATGCGTGATAAACATAAATAACAGGTGATAAATCACGGTGATCAACTATTTAGTTGTCACTGCTTACTCTGGCTACAGTACCTTATCTGTGGCCTTAATTATACGAATAGCCATAGAAGGATAGATCTTATACAAGTTGGGATTGACGCGTGAACATAGATTGAAATGTAGGTATGTGAGATTTATATGAAGTAAATGAATCTACTTGAAGCTCAATGGATGTTATGGCGTAGGTAATACGACCGCCTGCGGTTTTGTTCGTGCTAATGAGTTTATGGAGACAGCTCAGTTAATTTATAGAAATATGTTGTTTTGTTATAGGTATATGTTTCCTACCAATATTCTTGTATAGGTATCATTTTCAATTTGAAAGTCTAACTTTGGTGTGTTGATGTGACAGAAATTGGGAAAATGCTTCAATAAAGGACTAGCTGCGCACTCTAACTTAACTAGAGTTTATTATTTTTAAGATATAATATCTTGATACATGTCTGTGTATGATATATAAATTACCTAATAGAGTTTATAATATTATAGCGTTATTCGACTGATCTATGTATGGTCAAATCAACGGTAAATTAATGTTACAATATTTATCTTTCAGCCTTTTGAATCTAACTGAATATGGAATTTCTCTTAGCACAGTAAATTGTAAATATTTTATTTAATCTAAAGCCTTATAATAACAATTTCTATCATATTTGTTCATAAGTTTCTCGACACCATTTACCTATGCATTAAGTACATTATTTTGATACATTATTGATACATTATTTTTTTAATAGTTATATTCTTCGCAGTGACGTCAGAGTCACATTAAAGACACTACACATATATTTCCGTTTTTAATTCTTTTTCAATGATTATTATTAAGCCTTTATTATTTTTATGATATACACATTTCAAATATTAAAATTACACACTTCTAACCTAACCTAACCTAACCTTCGTCTCCATTTAGTATCTAAGTATGAGTGACGCATAATATTCTAACACAAAGATTTGTTCATTCAAAGCTGCTTTCAAAAGCTTTCAATAGTGAATTCCATCTCACAAATCCTTCATTCTTTCTATTTTTAAGTTAACCATTATTTTAAATTCTATTTTTAAATAGAGTAAATGATAAACTAAATATCAAGACCCTCCGTCTGTCTCTATCTGCATCTTATAACTCTCAACCACGAAATGAAAATCAAAATGAAAAAAAATATTTATTTCATACATTTTTTAAGATAGTAATTCACAGGACCTCCTTGTTAATTTAGAAAAACTCGTGTCAGAAGAACCCGCTCTTCCTTATTAATTAAAGTAATTAATAACAGTAACAAAAAACTAATATAACAAAATATATACTACGTGTGTATGTGTGTGTCTGGTGCAATACACTCCACATTTACAACCTGTATTTACCATCCTGGATATATCCCGAGTTTATTAATTAACAAATGACATACATACTAAAATAACACTCTACACAGAGCGTTCAGCGAAATATCGCGAACAACACATACTAATGGTCTAGCATTCTTCTTGGCTCCAAGAATTCATTTAACGCTTGTATTTGGAGCATCCAGTAATGGGCTGTATAAATATAACTATACTATTCACTTAGTACAATGGTTAATCGCGTTTAAGACATTAAGCTCGAGGATGTAAGATTTTGGCACTTGATTTTGTTTGGAGGTGGCAGTCGCAGATATGAGGTTGTTAATTCTATCTTAACCTATCCTATTTCCTACTAATATTATAATTGCGAAAGTGAGGATGGATGTAATGTGTATGTATGTTTGTTACTCTTTCACGCAAATACTACTGAACTGATCACAATGAAATTTAGCACGCATATAGAGGGTTACTTGGATTAACACATAGGATAGGTTTTATCCCGAAAATCCCACAGGAACGGGAACTATGCGAGTTTTTCTTTGAAAACGTGGGTGAAACCGTGGGCGGAAAGTAAGTGTACTATAATGTAAGGTAACATAAACTGGATATGTATAAGTAAATATTCATCGACATTCGACTTAGATAGGAAAATTAGAAATAAGTTTGTGAAAATGATACAGAATTTATAATTTCCCTTTTACTTGAATATTCAATTTAAACTAGTTTCAATTCAAGTGAATACTTATAGTGTCAAACAATATCTTTGATCTCTGAACACTTTGAGATCTATAAGTAAATCTTGAGGGAGGCCTTTGTCCAACGTCCTTGCAAAGATGAAACGACTACCTACACAACTTGAAAATAGACCTTAAATATTTACAATTAAACATAGAATACTTTTATAAGAACAACATGTATGAGTTTATAATTGATATGAGCACTTACAGCGTTATCATCATCGTCATCATCATCAGTCCATATACGGTGTTTAATGATACGATAATCTAACGAGCACTTATCTTTCCTAATAATATAACGCGATAATTTTTCCAATAATAGGAATCCAATAAAAGAATAAAGCTATGGTTTATATTACCATATCAAAACATATCACGTTACAGTCGGCTCAATACCACGATCGCTGTAAAATATTTAAAACAATATAAAATCATTTAAAAGTTTAATGACCACTTAATTAAAGTTTATTTCCATTGAGTGACAGTTTAGTATTTAAAACCTGTTTGTATTCGGCTCATAATACACATTGTCATCCCGTCTGTCCCTTTCCTAACAAAACAGACACTTGTAAAAGTCCCTAATCATTGTAGTTGTTAACTTTATCCTGAAAATAGCGTGTTGTCTATCTTGTGGTATATGAAGCAGACATAGTATTGTAACAAGAAAAAAAATTTAGTACTATGTACTTATAAAATTGTATATTCAACCAATGATTAGTTCGGTAAACCTCCTGCTAATATAACTGTAAAATTGGATTAAATCAAATAAATTACAATGAAAACACAGACACCAGCGCGCGCAACAAAGCTTTTTTAAGCTGCTCAGTTAGATACCTACAAAAAATATAGTTGGTACCTATATTCACTGCACTGTATGTAACTATTATCTAACCTGTGACTGTACTCATACATTGTAGTTAGTTGTATTTAAGTTTTGTTAAAAGTATATCCCACTAGTGAAAGGACTTTCAAATACAATTCAGCAGTTTCTAACCTTTTTTCGCGCTTATAATCACTACATAGTATAAAACAAAGTCGCTTTCGCTGTCCCTATGTCCCTTTGTATGCTTTAATCTTTAAAACTACGCAAGGGATTTTGATGCGGTTTTTTTTTAATAGATAAAGTGATTCAAGAGTTTTAGTATATAATTACTAGGTATTAGACAAAGCGGGCGAAGCCGCGGGCGGAAAGCTAGTTTTACGATAAACTTTATTCCATTTTACTTTTTCACATACTCAAAGCTCAAAAGCTCAAAGCTGTTTAAAATCTATAAATAGTTGAAGTTTCACAGGGTGTGTCTATGCGTTCTGAGCGGGGTGTAATCCTGGGTGGTTGCATCTGATTGCCCCCCCCCCCCTCCCTCCACGCTATAAATAGATAGCCCAGACCTGCGTTCAACTGATAACTACCACCCACAGAAGCATCAATGGAAATGTATTTCTAAAGGAAACTTTAGAGTTGTTATTATCTTGAATTTCCTTGAAATGAATGGTGTTGTAAACATTTTGATTAATAAATATAGTCGAATGAATGTTCCTAATCTAATAATCTTTTGTGCATTCAGAAAAATTGTACGATAAAAAAGATTCTATATCATATAATTAACAATAGAAAGAGATGGATAGAATATTTATTTCCTCGAAGGTCAATTCAATCGGCATAAAAAGACATATGTAATATTTTAGAAGAACAGTGTTTTATTCGATTCCACGAGGCCACTTCTTTTTGTATTTAATAAACAGTTTGTAAGTTTGTTCCGCACTGAAGGAAAAACAACAAGGTATATTTTTGCTGAAAGTGCCCTCACATAAAAATTGCAAGTTAATCTAAATTTTTCACAGCCTACCTCGAAAAATAAACTAAAAATACGTAATTACAATTTAATGATTATAATATCATCATAAGTACAAAATATTTCTGATTACCATTCTTCCTCATTCTTTATATTGAGAAACAAAGCTTCCTAATGTTTAGATTTTAAACACATAATTTATTGCATCGCTCGATAAAACAAACATCTAGAAATAAATGAAACAAAAATACGCAATAAATCTCTTTCATTCGCCGACCTAATTCCTTATCACAACAGAGTCGGTAAAATTATATTCATAAATAATCTTTATTAATTGCCCGCTAAAGAGCATTAAATTGCGTTCAAGTCAATTATAAAAGGTTACGCCTCTCTTATTTCATCATTATTACACAGGGTGGGGAAAACACATCCCTTTTTATAATGAAACACCATGTATTATGTGATAATAGGTAGGTAGAATTAGGAAGAGTGAAAAACCTGGCAAAAAAATATCATTGGCGCTGTAATTTGTAACATATTTGAACTGGGTAGAGTTTTTTTTTATAAACTTAACATAACTGACTTTATAAGATTAAAAGGAAAAAGGTAAAAAATATGTTTGAGGAAGGATAAGCATTATTATTTTTTTTAATTATATGTAACATGTTAATTCAAACAAATATCATCTCTATTATTTTTTATCAGATAAATTCTTATTTAAGAGCCATTTAAACCATTAAAACTCCAAGAAACCAATTTCAACTAAATTCCTCTTTTTAGGGCCTTACGAAATAAATAAGGTTCTTAAGGAAAATAGAATTAAACCATTCCGCGTTTCGACCTCGACATATCTGCTGTTACCAGATATCGGCACATCGAAACTGAATCTTTAAGGACACACGTATTTGCCCAATTTTCCTTAAAGAATTCATAATATACCTTGTATCTGTGATTTGACTTTTTTTCTTCAATATATTGGATAAAAGCAATGTCAACATACAAATGGGTAAGTACCTATATTTGTCTCTCAAAATTAAAAAAATAATAATTATATCCCGAGTTTAAAATTTTCAGGTTTTTCTAATACACATAAAAAAATTGTTATGATACACTCAAATACTTATAATTTAGTTTTATTAGAAATACCATAATGCCTTTTACAAGAGCGCTTTTGTCAAAAGACATACGAGTAAAGAAACATATATAGAGCAAATAATACTTTTATCGACCAGAAAATAATTTCAATTAACATGTAACTTATCTTGGTAGTTAATTATCTGCTTTTTCTTGTCTTCACACCTACACACACTTGTACCAAAATTGAACCATAATTATAATTCCTATTACCGTACACTGAATATATTAAGCTAATTAGATTTGGTGTTGTGGCTTTCAAAACATTAATAGGATCACCTATATGAAAATAGAAATTCGGATTATTATAAAGGTTCTTATTTGGTAAATTGATGACGTCATAAGTTCATTTTTGAAACAGCATAAAACCCTATGTTATTGATGTTTAGTATTAAAGGTACATCTTGAAGATATATTGATTTAATTAATAAAACTTAAGAACTGAATAAAGTATTTTCCATTAATTCCGCAGATTAATATTAATATTATATTGTACATAGGAAAAGCATTTTTTCAGTTACAAAACTAAAAATGCAATAGTTTTATATAACAAAACACAATTTATTCTTAAGCGTACATACAATATAATTATTCCATACGCTTACATAAATCAGTGTCATCAATCAACGTTGCGCGTGAGTGGAAAAAAATCGATACAAAAGACATCAACGCTTGGTTTTTCGACCCGGTTTTGATTAAAAAAATGTATGTAACTTAATTGATTAAATTGGTTATTAAGGCTGCATATCGCAGAAATAATGCTATTGTCTATTATACAATTTTTTAGCAATTTAGATAATACAAACTTTTGTATATTAGGTATATATAATTAATTTTTTTTTCAACAACAAAGCAATTTTGATGGATTAAGATGAAAACTTAAACTCACTAAGTACGAGTAATACATAGAGTTATCAAGAAACACCTGAAAATCAGTTACATTATAGATATTCCGAAACAGAATTATCATATGTATAAACTAAGTTAACTAAGTTACATTTACTTGGAAACCATGACATTAAGCGACTGCGATAACTTATCCTGTAGATAACTTGCCCTGTATTTACCAAACAACATGTTGTTCGAAACAAGTAAATAACCTTTTTGATAAAACTCATAAGAGAAGTAGGCTTATCTGGATAGCTCTTAAGTATGTGACCTAGTAGAACTTATGTTTGGTATCAGTCTAATTTTAGCAATTCGTATGTATGTATTTGTTATACATATTATAGGTATTTGAAATATAATATCCTTCTTATGGAATGAAAAGTATTTTTCTTAATGTAAACTTACCTGCTTCTTTTATGCAATACCTACTATCCGTCGAAGTTCGAATATCTAAGAAATTGAAATAATGAAGAATATTTTATCATATCCAAATTAATGAAAGCTCTACCTTTAGTTAATTTAAACCTACTAATGGTACAGATAACACGAAGTTTTTAGATCTTTCCTGAAAACCTATGAAAAGAAATTTTGATTAAATTAATACAATTTATAACCTACTTTTATTGATAAAGAATACAATATGCTCTATAATCCCATTTCACCTGCTACAGGTAAGTGTAAACTAGGTGTAATATTATTATTTCTCATAAGTCTTCTTCACGTACAATATTATATTTACAATATTATTAAGATCTTTATATAATAAATATCATATTATGAAACCTTACAAGTTAAACTAGGGCAATATTATAAGTTCCTTGTTTTGTTTTCCTTTATATATAGCATACCTATTTATATGTTCTGTGTCATCTTAATTTAATATTTATTGTGTCGTAAGTTCATGAGGAGCCAAGTAGGCGAGTGGCCAAACATCACTCTAATAGAATTAAATACGTGAAATTAAATAATTGATTGTTATAACACTCTTTCATCGTGTTTCAGACATTTATTTAATCGTGGTAACTATTTATTTTGTTGGTTGTGTATTTCCTTGTATTTCTTGTCCATTTAATTCTTAAATTCATATTTTTCTCTTCATTAAACTTAACGTTTTTAAAAGAAACAAGTTTTTTTCTTTTTCATATATTTTTAGCTCACAAGCCCACGGCTTCTCTCGCGTATCCTTATCCTCAAACTAACTCTGTACCAATTTTTCGTTCATATCAGTTCAGTGGTTGAAGCGTGAAGAAGAGAATGACAGAGCTACTTTCGCATTTATAATACATATTAGTTAGGATTTTAATTGAAATGTTAACCATAAATACAATTTTTTTAATAAGAATCAATTTGACTTGGTTGCTCTACCAAATATTAAATCTCCCAGTGACTTATAAGTAGATAAAAATAACATGTGTATTGCTTATCTATCTGTGTCTGCATATAATAAAGAATAAAGATTTTAGTTTGTGTGCTAATATGGATATACTCTAAAACATCGAACCCTTTTCTGCTACCCACATTATTTCTGAAAGACATGGGATATTTTTCAGTTTTATCCCCGTTCAACCCGAGCGAAGCCAGAGTAAGTAGCCAGTCTTCCTTTTGATTAAGTTACTTAACCAAATAAACTAAAATATATAGCTCTACATTTTGTTAAAAATTATGTTTTTGTTTTAGTTATTCCGTTTACCACAATACTAATAAAGTGATCATATCCACAGATGTCCATTTAAATACATGAATACATATTGTAATACGGTATAATATCAGAAATTCATAGCATCACAGACGAGGTGTACAGACTACAGACTGAATGTATAAAATGGATTTAGTAATAAAAAGCAATCGTGTTCTATACTACTACACTCGACCCCGGCGGACGCAGATATAGCTCACTGGAAGCGCCTAAATATAACATAATATAAAGGTTTTTTTATATAGTTATTTAACTGTTTTAAAATATAAACAACACAGCTCAAAATATATATTGTAGAGCTTTGTAGAGCTTATTACTTTATGAAGATGTCTAAGCTAGCCAAGGCAGTATACATTTTTAAATCTGTTATTTAATTTTTAAACAAGCAAAACTTCTTGAAGGATACAATACCTATAATTAATAAAAGATAAAGAGTAGAGCATCACTTACCGTTTTTAAATTCAAATACATTTAAATATGAATGCATTTTTAGAACAAATAACAATATATTATGTAAGCTTTTGTATATCTATCACTCATTGTGTTAGAATATACACATCTATATACTATATGTAGATTTTTGGCTCAACTTTATAGATTGAATAAGTCTTGGATAAGTAAATAGGCAGTGAGTAGTGACAGCTTCATCCCGTCGCACGATCTACGATACAGCCTGAGGTTTGTCTTTACAGCCTTTATTTAGCTTCTGTTTTATTATTATTGCTTTGGGAACAATAAGTATGTAATATATTTTGGGATGAAATTTTATTATAATATCGCTGAAATCATAATGTCTGTCTGTCTAATAAAATCCTTAAAAATTATGAAAGTTTGAAAACCGGCCTCCCACTGGAGTACTAACATAGTGCTAATCATATAACGAAAGCTCTCTTTTAAATGGTCACTATCCAGACATCTTATAATAAAAATAACAAAAGAACTAACTCTTATTTTAAACAAAATTTTAAAATTCCAGACGTCACCTAAACTACAAATACTGCCATTCATACTCAATTATAAAATGTAGAGTCACTGGGTTTTTGCAGCTGGTGACCATGATTTTAATTCCCGCCAGGTCAAACTGCAAACATGTGTGAATCACGAGTAGCAGATTATTTAGATTTTATATGAATAATAAACAAATTAATAATATGCATGTGAAGTATCCCGCCTGTAAACTTTTTAAAAACGTATTTCGCTCCAGCCAAAGTATGCATCAAACGTTTCCAAAGAGAGAGTTTTTCATTTATTTATTATTTTATTGCTCTTGCCAATTACAAATTGAAACTTAACCTGAGTAAACATTATAATAAATTATTGCTTAATATTTTAGTTGTTTTTCTTCCATAATCCCATTATGTAGATCTTAACTCACAGCACAAGTAGCCGATCATTCAACGGC
>CAJQZN010032367.1:0-15077 GCA_907164685.1 Colias eurytheme | reverse complement strand
ATACATCCATACATCCTTACAAACTTTCGCCTTTATAATATTTATTAGATAGGTACCGACGTACCGTTACCAATTCGAGATATAAATATACAAACAGTATAAAGCTTTAGGGCCCATATCACATGTTGTAACCAGAGCGAAAACGCATGGTAAGTGCATACAATATTGTGTAGTACCACGGAGCTGGAGGACTGAATGCACATTGTTAATATTAGCATTAATTAGAGCGGCCATTAATGCCATAATATTCATAGATCAATTAATGCAACTAGCTTCGCTTCAGTGATATTGAATTGACTAATTATATAATCTAGAACTTGTCTACAACAATATTAATAGTCGTAGTGACGTAACCGATTCTTGGTAAAACTTATTCGTTGTGCAGTTGTTCGAAAGAATATAAAACGCGTCAATTCTTTTCTACTTTCGAGTAATTGGTTCTACTTCTTATTTATTTATTTATTAACCATTTATTGTACCAAATCATTTAACATCAAAATAGATTGTGATATAGGTATAGATATCTAATAATTAGTTTTCTCCAAAACGTAGATTAAAAGATTGAGAATATTAACAGCGAAAATATCATTATAACACATTTATTATATTAACGTTATAAATGTATTAAACTACGCCAAGAAGCATGATTGTCACACATAAAAGGATCATAAAGCGCTGTAAAATATCAAACACAATAGTTTGCTTGAAAAAGCTAAGTCCTTTATGCTCTATGGCCGGAAATGGGATTCGCGTTATATGCGTTTAGGATCAGCGCACATTAAGATGCGAAAATATGCTTTATATTATTATAAGAAAGTATAGTATGTGAAGGATTGGCTTGTTTATATAGCTACAAAAAAATATAATATAGTAGAACAAACTTTCAAAACTTTTATTTTCATATAAAGTTTATAATAAATGCTAATTTTTTAAATCGATTTGGACTATAGTTCCTATAGAGAAACGACAAGAAACTCATATCTCATTATTAATTTTTTTGTAAGACTATAAAGTAGTTATAACTAGCATGACTTTGTTTGTACTACACAGACTACACAGACTTTTCATTGCTATGTAGCTGCATTTAAGGAGATTTTTCCGACTTACATTGAAGTGCTAAAAGTACCTTTCCGCTTTAAAACCTCAAATGTTACCTCAAGTGTAAGTTGTTCCTTAACGTCGATAGTCGATAACACCGCGTCGTAAAGACAGCAGCATTAAAGTCCACAAACCCATCTCACTGAACGAGCAGATGCAACAGAAGCTGATGTATGACACGAGTTTACGGCTCTCTGGTCTCTGCTCCACAAAAAGTATAGTGCTTGGAGCGGAAAATAGAATATCCCATAGTTATGTGTATGTATTTAATTTATATATTGTAACCTCTTGATGGAACTGCATTTATGTATTTTTTTAAACAAACACACAATTCACTTATTAAACTTTTATTACCTGAAAAAGATACTGGTTTTGGTCATTGTTTTTGTGATTAAAACCAAAATAAAAGTAAAACATTACCATGTAAAATAACATTTATTGCAAGTTAAAAAAACTGCTGAATAAACGTAAACAATGTAACAGACTAAGGGCCGATTTTTCAATGCTTGGATAAAACTTATTCGTCGAATAATGTTTAAAACTACCATTTTAAAAACGTATTCTAATTGCCCGTATTTTACAGTTTACGTGACATTTTAATATTATCGTGTAATAATACTTTATTGGACTATAGTAGAGAAAAGTAAAGGTATATAGATGAGGCAGAATAACATGATTCAATACCCCGTCCGATTAGGGCCCTTCTGGCCTCCTCCACTCAAGCGACAGCTCAAGCCGAGGTTCGTGGTCCCCGTCAAGGGGGGACGCCCTTGTGCATGTCGCTACCAGGGTGAACCTTCAGTTCACCCCCGCGTCCGCGTTAAAATGTAGAAGCCCTTCTGGCTAACATTGAGAGACACCACACAAAAAAAAAAAATGATTCAATACGATTTCGTCTAGAGATTGGAGATTTCGACTAGAGAAACCCATGTTCGGTCGAATATTCGGTACAGCTGGGATACCTATATTTTGCATTAAGTTATCATCTTTTTACCAACCTACTTTAATTGAAAATAAAGCTTCATTGACGATAAAATCAGAAAGCTACACTCTAAAATACTTACCTCATTACACTGTACTACACTGTACACTGAAATCATGATAATACACGGGTCTTAACAATAAAAACTTACAGTATCACTTTGCCGAACATTAGATGATTCAGCCGAATATTCGGCCGATTATGAATATTCGGTAAAGATGCAGAATATGCCGAACACCGAATATAAAATGAATATTCGGCCCATCTCTAATTTCGACTCATACTTACTTAATCGTAAGTGGCACAACAAAGAAAGTACAAAACTTTTTCACAGCAAAATTCCATTAAAAAAATTATGTCTCCTGAATACTGTTCTCCATTTATTATCTATTGTTACATGACATAAAACTTTATTACACTGCATAAAAGAGTCAGTTAATACTTTATATTTCTGATAACTTCGTTCCTACCAATTCGAGCAATTCCTTCTGGAATCTTCCAAATTTGTTCATGTTTTTCTAAAATACATGAAATGTAACATGTTTATTGTGTAAACATTGGTGTTTTTGCAAGGTTGTTCCTGATGTGTTTCTAAATTATAGCGTAAGGTGTGCAAATATTTAAGGAAAAACACTCAATTTTATAGGGCAAAATGGAAAAATATGAAGTTTAATTCATTTTATATGAGGCCTCAAACATAGCATGTGACAAATTATGTTTGTTAGTTTATTTAATCGAATTAAATTGTTATTAAATCGAAAGCAGAACTTAATTATGATTATTTATATTGATATTACAGGATAGTAAGATAGATAAGGCAGGACGTTAATTTGTTAACTACAACTTATCACCAAAACAATTGAACAAATTGTGACAGAGCTTTCACTAGCAGTAGCTCTATCTACGATGAAACTCTGGCTATTACTTTCATGAAAACAAAACTGGAATTTAAACTAATAAATCTTATCATCTCTTTAACCAGGACATTTCAGTTAAAACGAACAGTATAGTGAATAGTGATTCCATAACATCAGATAGCAAGTGATGGCCCATAACGCTAAAGCCTACGTGAGACGACTGACAATCTGTCAACAATATGGCACTCACTTGTCGGTTTATAGCGTTATAATACACTTTAACGGCACTATAACCGTTATTCCATTTTCTATTTTTTATTACGAAGTGCCTATGTACAGATATTTACAAGTAATCTTTCTTTTATCGTGTTTAACTTTGTATACGACCTTATTATCTTTTATTTATAAGTTGGAGGAATGGTAAAGGATGTATTATAAATTTCTTCCTCGGCCAAATTGCCATTTGTCATACTTTTTTTTAACACATTAAAATATTATATGAAATGAAAAAAATCGTAATAACAAACTCGACCGAGATTAATTGACCTTTCCCACCACACCGCGATTCAACCGTCAAAGGACTAAGATTGATAATTATATGTGTTCAGTTAGGTATCTACAGGTAATTTTATGTCTTATCCTAAGCTAATAACAACCTGTCAACAACAAATATCAGTTATATATCAATATACCTAACATTTATTTAAATTTTAAATAAATGTTTCGCAAAGACACTTGCCTTATATGTATCATGGTAATTTATTTTTTTTTTTTTTTTTTATTTATTTAATCTTTACATTTATAAGAAGTTCATACTCAAGTCAACCAAAGCTGTCCTACTTGTTATTGCTATCTACTTCTTAGTTAGCGTACATTAATATTATGAATGGGAGGTCAACCGGTTGCCTGATAACGTGATCAACAATTCGCCGAAATAATGTATTATTAATATAATGATAAGAATTACCAATTATTATCAAACTCGTGACTTGTGTGCTCGTTCTTCCCTGTGTTGCTCCGATCCACTTGCTTTTGATTTTAAAATAATATAATTATATTTCCTAATACCTACTCTTTATTTGCAAATCCATGAACAAAAGTGCTTTCACGCAAACCTAAAATAGCTATTAAATTACATTTTTTAAACAAGTTAAGCTTTTACAGCCTCTTTTGATTCGTAAAACCAAGTTATCAATTTCTTTTTTTTTGCGAAATCAAAAACCATTTTTGTCAATTTTAATCATCTACAGATTCCTCCACACAAGTACGTACCTAATCTTCGTATATAAACAATATTGAACAATATTGTTTTCATAGAACGTACAATCTTCGACCGCTGAGGCTAAACATGTAAGTATTACTAAACAAATTAATGTAAGTATTATATTTTAATCAAATAAAAATTTCCACTTATTTCATGCTTAAGTAGTTACAAGAATAGCATAGTATGTATCTTAATCTTAATTGTACATATATTATGTAAACATGAGATATTTGAAATATCAGTTCATAATATTATTACGTTCTTTACTAGTAGTTAGTTACTTATGATAATTATATAATTTTAAGTTATCGAAACGGAAAACAATCTTTAAGAACAAAACAACGAATTTTCTTTACTTGTCAATGAATATTTTTCAAATAAAAAATTTTCCCAACTCTACAATTAGGTACAATTTTTGCTCTTACAAAAACTAAATATCTAATTTAAAACATCGATCTCATATTACTATTTCTGAAAATCATACTGTGTCTATCCGTCGCTAAAACATTAAATATTTTCAGATAAACTCAAAATGGTAACAAGAATAAGGATGCTGATACCTCTTATATTTGTTTGTCTTCCATATCTCACCACCGTGGAGTGTCGCTTCAAAGGAAAGATTCATGTGAAACATACACCTAATATGTGGCTGACAAACATTCCGGATTCCCGCAAATTAAATACACTTGCATTTGTCGGCACTCGCGATCCACCGACATTCGAGACTACCTTCAAACGATTACCCAAACTATTACCTTTGTCTGATAAACTGACGGTCGGAATACGCGTCTTCGATATGGGTGTACGTCGGATTAACAACGATTTCGCTATGTACAACGGTTCCTTCAGCATGCGAGCGAAATTTGTGGATTTGGTGCAAACCATAAAGAAGTTCTTGAAGGACAACCCTAAGGAATTCGTTATAATGATCATGCACGCTGAATCCACGGCTTCGAAATCGACTTTGTCCGAGTGTGAAATACTTAGGAAGAAGTATGTTGAAAAATATCCGAATTTATTCGTAGAAAATTGGTCGTTGGACGATACCGTTGGGCAGCACCGAGGAAAGATCTTGTTGCTTGAAAAGAGTCCCGAATTCAACGGATGTTCCACTAGCCTGTCGTGCGTGGTGCACGATCAGCAAAATGAGAATCTAAAAAATGATTTGGGTGAATATTATGAATATGTTCGAGAGCTTCAAGCTGAGGTAAACAAACAAAATTCCAAATGCTACCTATTTTACATGACGACCAATCGTGAATTTTATTTTAAGGATGAAAAAATTAGCGCCGATGCGAAGCTTACAAAAATGATACAATATAATGATCAAGACATTCCTGAAACCTCCTGTTTGGTTCATTAATTGATACATTTAATAACACCAAAAATTCTTTTTACACCATCGTAGCTGATTTGCCGACTTTGGATGTGCTTAATTTAATTATATCGAGTAATACTAAGTAGTCAACAATGTTTTAATTATAACATAGTTGAAAAATAATAAAGGTTATTTTTAAAAGTAAGTTTATCTTTTTATTACAAGACATATTATAATGCAAAGCATGAGGGGGTGCTGTATTACCGGAATGTATTCATTGCATAATTCCGACGAATATTTAAATTACCATTCTCTAGTTTACGGATACAACATTCGACATTGAAAAACACAACAAACCATAATAAAAAAGGAGATTTCTCTAACATATAAACGATATTATCGTGTCGTTTTACAATTATACTTCATGGCAAATGGTCAAACATTAAGCTGACGAAATACATAATATCAGTACCGAGACCCTGATTAGCATGTTGACCCTCAATCTTTTATCGTTACATTTGCTGAACTTTAACTTTACATAATATTATTAACTCTTCACATCAATATTATCTATCAAGATTTATTACAATTCAAAGGTTCAATGTAGTTTAGTACAAAGGGAACGGCCTTATATTCTTTCCATCGGAATTTGGTCAACTCGTTAATGTATTTTATTTTCTGAGTTGGAAGTTTTACTAAGTACTAACGAATTATGATAATAAAGGCAATTTTAAACGGAAAAAGAACCGTACGGTAACAAATATAATAGAAATATCCAGTAATAGCTTCCCAAGTGGCCACAATTTCCAATATTGTATGAAAGTCCGTCGCACGCGAAACCATTATGGTAGTAAAGAATTTAAAATTTAAAAGGCTTTTCAAACTACAAAATAATCACTGAAATTATTAAAAAACATATATTTTGTCGTTTTTTTTTATCAAAGCAAAAGCATGGCTATCTATTGCAATTCTAAGATACAGTTTATACTTACTATTTATTACCTATACTTTTTTTTAAGTAATTATTTTGCGTCACGTCGCTGCTGGCCATTTGATAGTTTCACAGTACATTGTTCACCTTTGACTGGAAATTACTTAGAAAATTATTTGTAGCCTTTTGTGAAAGCTTGAAGACGTAGAGTTTGATGTGACGTCACAGAATGAATACGGATATTGTTAAATTATATTCATTAATTTAACAATTCTCTAATTTTCTTCATGAATATTATCAAAAGTAAGGGAAGGGATTGTATTTATTTTATTCACTAATTTACACTTAAATTATCGTCACGCTAAGACCAACATAGGACCGGATCCACGCGAGTGAAGCCGCGGAGCACAGACAAATAAAATGAATTGCATTCTTCTAAGTACCAATAATATCGTATTACAGCGTAATATTTCTCAAATGTTATTGATATTTAATTCGTCCACTACCATTAAGACTAACAGAGCTGTAAAACTGATAACGTTAGCAATAAAATCGTTCTTATTGTCTACAAAATTGGATTGAAAATTGCTTGTATGTTGTACAATTCAATTTCATGCCCCATAACTTCTTATAACTGCGATGAAGACTGCACTATAATTGTGCATTATTGTTCAAGTATGCATAATGCTGTCTCAATGTATTTGAGATTCAGTTTTCTATATGAGAAAAGATTAGTCTAAATCCCCTTTTAAACGATTCTTAAAATTTGAATGCGCACTTAGATTTTCAGTATCTTCTCTATTCTCTAATATAAGATTTTATCGTATTGCTCCACTAATATTACGACAATAATGCCGAAAAAGAAGCATCCTTATTACATAGAGACAAAGTTTATGAATTTGTGAGTTTGTGACATTGAAGGGGTAATCTCTGGATCTAATGAACTGATTTTAAAAATGATTTTATCAATAGAAAGCCACGTGGCCACGTTATCTGTTAATGTCATAGTAAACATCCATACTAATATTATAAATGCGAAAGTAACTCTGTCTGTCTGTCTGTTACTCAATCACGCCTTAACTACTGAACCAATTTGCATGAAATTTGGTATAGAGATATTTTGATACCCGAGAAAGGACATAGGATAGGTTTTATCCCGGAAATCCTACGGGAGCGGGTTTTTCTCTGAAAACGCGGGCGAAGCAGCGGGCGGAAAGCTAGTAGATATATAATTAACAGTAACATATTATAATAATCTATAGGTATTAACAGCATATGATATTACCATTACTACACCAATAAACGAACGGACTTTCTATTATTCATAATACCGGTATTAGGTATGTATTTATTCCCTAATCCATTCTCGTCACGGCCAAAAATACCAAAACCATCAGCCATTATTACGCATGATCGAACCTATATTAAAAGACCACTAAAGCAAACCTAACTCGATACATTATCACAAATTACTATTGTTTCCTGGACCATTCTTCCAACTTTTCTAGAGAACATAACTTAACCTATTTGTTGTATTCATAGCGACTAACAAAGTTACTTTCTGACAGCTTAGGGCCATGTTTTTCGGTTTCTTCATTAATTACTCTCAGCTCATTAACCTCACCAAGGAGGTTTCGTGAAAGAATTATACTCACGAGGTAAGTAGGCTGGAAGAATGATTTAGCGATACTCTTAAGGCGTACATCTCGTATTTAATGCGCCTTTTGAATTATATAAGATAATGGAAGTAGAAAGCTATAACAGGCTTATTATTTCTCTTTGAGGAAAATCACTTCATTGAGACCATTCGATAAAAACGTATAGCTATGCCCATTTGTCTTCTATATATTTTAAGAAACCACTTTTTTAGGGTTCCGTAGCCAAAATGGCAAAAACGGAACCCTTATAGTTTCGTCATGTCCGTCTGTCCGTCTGTCCGTCTGTCCGTCTGTCACAGCCGATTTACTCGGAAACTATAAGTACTACAGTGATGAAATTTGATGGGAATATGTGTTGTATGAACCGCTACAAAAATATGACACTAAATAGTAAAAAAAAGAATTGGGGGTGGGGCCCCCCATACATGTAACTGAGGGATGAAATTTTTTTTTTCGATGTACATACCCGTGTGGGGTATCAATGGAAAGGTCTTTTAAAATGATATAAAGTTTTCTAAAAAACATTTTTCTTAAAGTGAACGGTTTTTGAGATATCAGCTCTCAAAGTCGTAAAAAGTATGTCCCCCCCCCTCTATTTTTATAACTACGGGGTATAAAATTCTAAAAAAAATAGAGGTGATGCATGCTAATTAACTCTTTCAACGATTTTTGGTTTGATCAAAGTATCTCTTATAGTTTTTGAGATAGGTTGATTTAACTGTAATTTATTATATTTGCTGCTACGGAACCCTTTGTGCGCGAGCCCGACTCGCACTTGGCCGGTTTTATTTGAAGTGAAACTTCTTTATCGGGGTTGCAAAAAAATTTAGTGTAACATTTTTGCGTTACGCGCCATCTTGTTTTTATCCCTACCACGCGTGATTGACGTATTTCTGTAAAGTTGTATATAGTAGGTAAATTATTTTTTTTAAAATAAGTTCATACAGAAGTTTCACTTCTTACGTGTGTACACTAGTACACGCACACATTTTTTTTTATTTTAAGAAACCACTGAACATTTAGAAATTATTTATTGAGAAATTATTATAATATTATTGCCTATAAAATATTTTAAATAGATTTTAAACACGATGCCGCGCGGTTTCACCGTTGGTTGTTGGTCTTAGCAATTAGCATGATGATAATAATATGTAACCTCTATTATAGCCTATAGCCTTCCGATGAATGGGCTATCTAACACCGAAAGAATTTTTCAAATCGGACCAGTAGTTCCTGAGATTAGCGCATTCAAACAAACAAACAAACTCTTCAGCTTTATAATATTAGTATAGTTATGTACCGATTTGAACGAGCAACAGTGGTCACGGCCAGAGAGAACGTTTCTAAATTTATGAAGTTACCTTCTAGCTTTTGTTAACATTTGATGTTATGATATTTTTTTAGAAATAATCACAGAAATTGACTCACATCCAAATAGACAGAGAATGAATACAATTCCTATGTAAAATGTCCCTGTGAAATGTCCACTTAATACAAAATTTAGATAATTTTTTATTTAGATTTAAAATAACAAACACTTACTATAAATATTAAAAGTTTTACATTGGTATGAAATTATTTAAAATATTTAACAGCTCAAATAAAATTACATAGGTCTAGGTAACCAATAGGTAATATTGTATTTTCCGCAGTCGATTGAAAAAGCTTTGTCCCTTTGGTCAATTCACAAACTAAAACTGTTTGATTTTACAACTAAAATAAGTTTCCTGGCGACTGGCAGAGAGCCAGCGCTTACTGCAAGGTACTTGTTGTAAGTTATCGTTTAAAGCCTAGTATTTGCAGTCGGTAGTTACGTTTAAACGAGGCTTTGCACTGGCTCCAGTCCAAACGAGGCATATTGTTCTTATTACTAACTGGAATATTATACATATTGTGACTATGGATTGGATACGGTGCTTATGGGTTTCAGTGCGAGATCATTTTGTACGATAAAAATTATTTTGTTTCAAAATACCGCAGCTTTTAACCAATTGATATAAATGTTTACATATAAAGTAGTAAATTTTTCTTTTACGATATTACAGAATATCGGCGTGTATCGACACTCTATTTTAGCTGATGGGAAATGCAATTATGTAATTCCACTTCAAAAGAAACAAGGAAAATAATAGAGCTTACAACATTATTTCAATGGTCGAAGACATAGGTATATATACTTAAGTATTACATGAGTCCAGCTTATTACTGAAAAATTTAAAATCTATGTACCTAGGTACAAGCTTGTGCTGCTAATACGATTGCACGAGAGCTTACTTATCCATCCACCATAAAATAAATAGCCAGGAAACCCTTCACCATACAAAAAATACCGTTCTGTAACATATTCCTTGTCAGATTAACATTAAGAATTGATAGCCCACACATCTTAAGGAAAAGCAAAGAATTTTAGCTGCCATTCACCCAGATCTAACTCTCCCCTGTTATTCATAAAACTGTATTACAAACCGACTTGTGACCAGAATACAAAATATACTAACAAAATGGCGGAAACCGAAACTTCTGCCAGAAAATATGACGAATTGAAAACAATTTGTTACCCACAAATAACAGGAAAAGCTTCCGAGCAAAAAACTTGCGGGACTCACAAGTTCCTGAATACGATATTCGCATCTAAAATATGAGGACAAAGTTATAATGAAATAGTCGTGGAAGGTAACTGCATAATAATATACTATTATTATGTCAATGGAAGAGATTCATTACTTTCAAAAAGTTTAAAAGTATATCTATATATTCGTATTAAATTATGTATTCAGTGAGTGTATTGTTATTTACTTATTATTTTCTACTAACACAAGTTTTAATATTTTTTATTGATATCTCTTCAATAATAATTAGTGACTGTGTATATGCAATATATTATCTACTGAAAATAACATATTTATTTAGCAGTGGAAGCGATCTCAATAACGGATAACCACTAATTTTCAATTTATTAACTTATCGTTAATTTTAAAGGCAAGACGCTGACTCAAGTCTCTTTACTACTAAGAATTAATTTCACAGATCACTAAAATAATATAATTATATAATTAGCCACACACTTACACACATGAATAAAGTAAGGCTTTATGAATACACAAGAGAACACCATCTAGCCAGTTGTAACCACACACTCATGCTGTATAATATGTATATAGTGACATTTCTGTAACCTCAATCTTCATAAAATCTTAGGTGTATGTAATGAAAACCTTGAATTTTCTTGACTCAGAAGACTCTATAACGTTAATATAAATGAGTTGGCATAATTATTATTTCGTCGCACATGACACGCATGACGTCACACTAATCTCATCACGTGTTCAGATCAAAGCTACACTTAGCTGAGTGCGCAACATAGTGCCGAAATTCTAATTATTAATCTTTTACGTGCTCAACTTTCATACAGAACTTGTTAACTCTTTAATAATGTTAATTTGCTTGTATTGTATGTTACGGCGCAAATTAAAATATTAATTAGGAGATAATGATTAGGTACCATAGTTCGTTTGGGATAATATTTTCACGGTGAGGTGACAACTGACAACACGCATGTACCAGATTATGCACCATTACGCTAAAACCCTGTATAAATCAATAGAGCTTTCACAATAATAAAACAAGAGGTGGTGGTACTTGTTAAATTAATATAATAAGTAGTAACACAATATTGCGATTAAAAGAGATTAAAAAAACAACTTAAGTATTCGTAAGGATAAAGTAATCCTTGTTATCGCGAGTCCGCAAGTTTTATAAACCTACCTATTAATATTTGCACCAAAACCATATTATTCGATGTCGAATCTTCATACAATAAGTAAGACTAAAAAAAACGGGTAAAGTGAAACAATGGATCCTTGAAGAAATAATTACATTACCTAAGTGGTTACAGTTTTTCATTCACTTAAGTTGACGTAACACTCCAAAACTACCTACTCACAAAATGTACAAATACCTACGTCCATTATTGAGTTTGTCGGATTCATACAAACTTTTTCTTAGTAATAGAGAAAATATACGTCTCTAGTAGATAGAACAAAGGATAAATATATATGGTTCATTACATTATGAAAGTAAACATAAAACTAGTTACCTACTTAGGTACCTACATTACAAAAAAATACTAGGTATCAATTGTTAGATTAGAGAAAAATAATGTGCCTACCTCTATAACTACTACACTAAATAGGTTGTAGGTACAATTAAAATAATTTGGAAGTGCTTACTGTTTGGGACGTAAAATCGATAAAAAAACCTATACACTATATTTATACGTGTTTAATTTTATTTTCGGTTTTCCAACAATTTCGGCTTCAGTTAGGTTTATTGCTCTGAGGCTTCAGTAGTCACTGCGTTAAAACCATAGACTATATACTTATTACAGAGAGTTAAAACTAACCACCCGCCTTAATAATATAACCAAACACAAGTATATTGTAGTTACGTATATTTTGTTTTAATGGTAATTATCAAACCTATTTGACTTTATTATCACTTATCAGGGCTTTAATATAATTTGCACTAAAAGTGAAATCCTACTTTAAACACGGTCTACGATATTATTGTTAAGTATAGGTACCTAGTACCTACATAGGTAGGTATATAAACATTTTAAATGATAAGTACGTAAGTAAATAAATATAGGTAATTAAATATGTTACATTCGTAAAGATGTACCTACATTATTTTGTAGTGGTGAAAGAATTTTTGAAATCGGTCCAGAGTATTCGTTAGAAAACATGGCCCGGGAGCCCATAACAGATTTTCATGACCAATTTCCACCCGAGTGAAACTTCGTAAAATACATCAGGGACTTACGGGAAAACAATAATTATTATTACACATACCCCCATCCCATTATATCGGTCAATTAGGGAAAGCTGGCATGTTCACAGTACTCACACTTATGCAATTTCACTTACAGTATGTTCAAAAATAAATGCGACTCTAGTTTCATTTTAGACTTGAATTGTAAAATGGGTGCGTTGTAGATATATATATAGTATCTATAGAGAAGAAGAAGAATCTATTTAATCATAATCGTAATCTTCTACTTCACTGTAACTTTCATCGCTCGAAGAACTCGATGTTTCGTTGTCGGAATTTCTTAATGTTATTATTAATGAGTCAGTGTAATTATCTACTTTTGGTTCTAATTGAATATATTTTTCCTCATGTTCTCGCGTCTTTCTCCAAACGTCACTAAACATATCCAGACTAATAGCATTTGCTTCCTTTCTAAATAATTCTTCCACAGTTTTCAAGTTAAAGTTCACATTTTGTGATGCTACTTTCCCTTTAATTATGCCCCATAGTAACTCTATTGGGTTGAGTTCTGGATGGTATGGTGGAAGGCGCAATACACTATGTCCATGATCTTTGAGGATTGCATCAAGTAGGTAAAAATTGTGTATAGTTTGGCTTATTTTTTTTAATAATGTGATAACTCTGATTTTAGTCAAAATTTATATTTTTCTAACAAGATCCTTATCATCCAAATTTCCACCTTGGTGAGAAAAATTGACATTTCTAATGAAAATGAACAAAAAATTAAATGATTTTATTAAATACTGTAAAATAGTCTATAATACTTCCATTTACTGTATCACAAAATTCTTCATAGATTTTTAGATATTCGTACTACACCAATAACATCACCCTGTATTTATAAACAATTGCAAAATATGACACATACATAGGCCGGGAGATACTGACACAAAATTTCGGGTCATTTGTAACAGAATGGCGGTTCTACAAAGGTCTTATTACGCAATGACTAAAAGAAAAATGATGGTCAGAACTCAGAACGCTGGTACCGGCGGACTAGTCGCGTGGGCGTTAGTCGAACTCGTCGGATAAATAATTCACCGATAGCCCATAAAAAAGATGTAGGTGGTAGTGTCATGCCATACTTTTCCGGTGTAACTTACAGCCCCCCATACCGACGCGATGCGTTGATTAACAAAAAAAACAATTCAAACATTTGTACCAGGCTAACTTTTGCACAGGTAATCATCATCGCATCGTGCAGACATTTACGAAAATCGCCATGCCATACTTTTCGGACGATTCCAAATAGCCACCATACACCGCCGAAAATCTGCAAAAAAAAATTTTTTTTCGCCAAACAATTTGTACCAGTATTGCATTTGGATTTTTGGAGAGTATTTGATAAAATGTGACCATTATTATATTTGCCATACTTCTAGTAGGGGGAAAAAGTGCTGCTATACTTGAAAATTAATTTATTCGTCACGTTTCAAAAATACGACTGTACAATACGTAAAATATTTTTTTACAGTATGGGATCATTATATTCTGTTTGTTTGTATACAATTCTACCTAGAAAAAAATATCGCAGATTGCAAACATGGGGCGGACGATTGTAAGACTTAAGCCAAGACGTAAAAAAAAAATGAAAAGAATTGGCGATTTGTACCAGTACGGCATTTTTGGAAAGTATATGATGCAACGTGACCATTATTATATTTGCCATACTTTTAATAGAGGGAAAAATTAGTGCCATACTGCTACAAATCGTTCAAACTACGAATAAAATCTTATAATAAGAAAAAAATCTTATACACATTCGCCACCTCCCACAGGTATGGCATTATCACACTTCTATTTATAATCATTCAGGAGTTGTTGAAAAAAAAATGTAAAGTGGTACAAATCGTTTGGCGAGAAAAAAAAATTCAAAAATTTGCAGATTTTCCGCGGTATGGCGACCATTTGGAATCGTCCGAAAAGTATGGCATGGCGATTTTAGTAAATGGCTGCACGACGATGGTTACCTGTGCAAAAGTGAGCCCGGTACAAATGGTTGAATTGTTTTTTTTAAATCAACGCATTCACGTCGGTATGGCGGACTGTAAGTCACATCGTAACTGTATGGCATGACACTACCGCCTACATCTTTTTTAAGGGCTATCGGTAAATTCTAAAATTTTTGTGTTACAAATC
>CAJQZN010032364.1:30029-45703 GCA_907164685.1 Colias eurytheme | reverse complement strand
TTTAAACCATATAAATCTTATCATTAAAATCTCAGTTCAAAAGTATTTACAGTACTGATCATTCCACAATATTATTACAATTACAAATAAATAAAAAACACAATCAAAATCAGGATTATCTTTATTTCTGACATTGTAAATACATGGGAACTTTCATTATGCTCTTCTTCATTTTCACTTTCCCTACTGCCATCACCTGTGTAAATAATTTTATCGATTAATTCAATTCACCTTTAAAAACAAAACGAAGAAGGGTATGTAATAGCAGCTCTATATAATTCCACACAGAGAGAACACATTTTTGACTGACAGGCTACCGTCTCCTACCACCCGATTTGTTTTTGATTGTGTATGACCGTGAATTGACCTCTATTTGGATGCGATGGGGGAAGCGCGCCTGCGGTACGCCTGCGGTACGCCCGCGGCGCAACCGTGGCGTGCCGCCTCGTCGCCTTTCCAAAATTCTTTCATACAAAATGTATAAGAAGGACGTGGTGCAAAACAGATTCAAGAGGTGCGCTTATGGCACGCCCGCGCCCGCGCCGCTTGTGTTTGACCCGCGCCTTAAACGATAGCTCACATGCTGGTGGCAAAGTTGGGCGGGTTGCTTGTTATGGGTGAGTTTTAAGAATTCATCTATTTGAAAAAAAATGCGTTTGGAATTTTATAAGTATTTTTTACGTAGGGTGGATGTACCACTAGTTGACCATTTAAGCGGTTTTATCTTTAGCTATATATAAAAAACGGGTTATTTGTTTTACGTTCAATGTTATTTTTGGGACACAGATAATTGAATACTCACTGTAACTATTGTTCTTAATATCAATTTGATAACCTTCAAAGGTTTTATGAAAACTACTCTGAAAGTTATTTCTGCTAAAAACACCATTACTTGACCACTGATCACCAATATCTGACCATCATTACTCTAAAAGTTGACCATTTTCAAAATGGACAAAATGTCCTTCTTCGAACATTAGTTTTGTTTAATAAATAAATATATTATTTAATAAATAAATATATTATTTAATAAATAAAGATAGGTTGATGAAATCAAACCACTTGGTCACGGAAATCAAGTGGACAACTCAAGGTTAATAATATTCTCGGCCCCGAAACCTGACTAACTAAGTTCGGTATAAAAATCTTACGGTGGTCAGCTTTTGGAAATATGCAACATAAAGCTATGACTTAACTACGGCTTATATGGTTTGTTAAATTAGGTAGGTATAAGCACAAACTAAAGCAAGTCTTTCTTAGCAAAATATAAAGAACCAAGAGCTGACCATACTGGTCAACAATAGGCGAAAAATTGTTTTCGTTGCTCCAAAAGATAACCAGGCCGCTAAAAATCATGAAAAACTGTTCATGCCAAAAATGAAGCCGAAAGTCTATAACAGAATGGTTCAACATTATGCCTATAACAAGACATATAAAGAGTAATCGATTGCATTCAAGATAAATTAAGATTTCCCAATCAACTCCCGATAAAAAACTCTTAGTAAAAAATGAGATTACTTACGGGGCACCTACTTAATTACATCTTCGTGTTGAAAAAATGTCAATATTTCTGACCAATGGCAGCAAGGTTTGTTTTTATTTTATAGATGATGTTGCTTTATAGAAAAAACAATAAACTATCATCTGGGGCTGCCGTATTTTCTTAATTGGCGCGTATATTTGAATTTCGGTCATGTATTGGCGCTTGGTCAGCTAGTGGTACATTGACCCTACTCAGCGTATGCAAAATTATAACCTCCTTTGAGCTTAGTATACCAACAGTGGGACACCCTGTATAGCTCGTAGTTTTTTTGGAATAATGTTATACATCTTTTTCCTCGTATTAAAACACGAAAAAACAGTAATTAGATATTATCTAATATTCGTGTTGAATTTACCTTTTCTGTTAGAATTAGGTCTTGATGATAATTTCTTTAATTAGTGAGGTTTTTAAATAGGAGCTACTTACCTAATTGATCCTGAAAGATAAAAACCAAGAAATTCAAGATCGCACTATAACAATAAATTTTACAGATGACACTATTTGTATATAATTATTGTGATTAATTGGTTCAGATATAATAGGGAAAATTCTTAATTTATTTTTTAGTATTAGGTTGTCCGCCGAGAAAGGTAGTCGCGGATAATTTTCTTTATTTCAATTTTGGAGAGTTTAATTTTTAGATAGTTAAGCAATTTATTTACTTCTAAGATAGTGGTAATAATTAATAAACATGATTAGGATTTTATGTGTACTATGTAAATAAATAAAGACTTGAACAACAAGTATGTGTGTGATTGTTAGAGAAAAGGTAAAAATTGAATCATATAAATGTTGTTATATACATGGGCGTAGCCACGGTGGGGCAGGGTGGGGCACTTGCCCCACCCTGGCTCTGACCTGGAAGGTACCTAACCAAATCTAAAAAACGTAATTATCTAGGTACTGACTACAAAACTTAATATCCGTTAAAAAATTCTCACTCGAAAGTTGTCAGGCGACACAAAAAAATACGATCTAAACAAAAAGCTTGCGCTTCTATGTTACATGATTTAAACCACTTTTTGTGCCAGAAAAAGTAGTGTAGTACTGTTACCCCATTCAAAGCTGTTTTTATTTAGCCAAAATCGCACTAAATTTCCCATCCAATTTCACTTTTGTTTTAGGATAAGTTACTGACCATAAAAGCACAAAATGCTGACAGATCCAGGTGGAGCTACGCTCGCAATCTTACGTAAAAGTTTTTGGCCGATATCTCGGAAACTATCCATTTTAACTCAAAAAATATTAGGAATTTTTTGCAGATAGTAACATTTTACATCTTTTATACCATGTAAACTTTCTGTAAAACTTTCCGTTTACGATTTATGACCTATTTAATGAGCCGGTTAATCATTTTTGGCAAGTAACCCTTTAAATATTGGATTAATCAATGAAATGCATAGGCATTAATATATTATACATATGCATTATCCATTTATTAAGATTACTTTATTTGAAACTTTTTTTTCTAATGCTTTTTGAGTTATTTAACGTTTGGCGATAAATAGTACAAGGTACCTACCTATGTATGTTTCGTATTACTAAATAATATTGAGTATATTCTTATTATCTATATCTATATATATTATCTATTCGGATGCAAGAATAAAATTAAGGAAAATATTTTAAAAAATCAATTAAAATTTTTCTAGAAGTAAAAAAAAAATAAAAAATTTTGCCGTTTCGGAAACGGTGAAAATACACTTGCATTGGAAGTTTCTTCTTCGTTTTTATTACATCCGTAAAAAACTTTTGGCCTGCCACGTTACCCGCCGAGCGGCGACATTTCTACATTATACCTACGTGGAACAACTCAAAAAATATGGGCACTAGAAAAAAAAATTTCAAACGTTTTTGTAGACAATAAAGTGACCTAAAAACTATGTACATACATGCATTTTTTTCATTAATCCAATATTTTAACGATCAACCGGTTCATCAAATAGGCCATAAACCGTAAATAGTAAGTTTTACAAAAAATATTACATGGTATAAAATATGCGAAATTTTACTTTCTACAAAAAAGTCTAAGCAACTTTTGCCCTAAAGTGGATAGTTTTCGAGATATCGGTCAAAAACTATAAGATTGCGAGCAAAGCTCCACCTGGATCTGGCTGCTGTTTTTGCAAAGGAAAAATTGCTAAAACATACATTTTAGAGTTACAACTTAATAAAAAGTAGGTTTGTTCGGAGCCCTCGGTGCGCGACTCCGACTCGCATTTGGCCGGTTTTTTTTGCCCCACCCTGTGCCCATGGCTAGCTACGCCCATGGTTATATACGTACGTATATACAATATTACTTGTTTAAAATTTACATACCGCTGCAAAATCTTTATGTAAATAAATCCTCATATGATGTGCCTATATAAATAGATGATTCAACAATGGAGAAGTCCTCAAAAATATTCAACAAGAAAATACATAATCTAAAAAAATATCACCGAACATAATATCACCTTCGATTTAAAATAATTTTGAAGTTGCATGTAGGGCATGAATATCGGAATCTCGGAATCTCGCAATATCGGAATCTCGGAATGAAAATTGCGATATTACAATTCCGATACTGAGTGATCCAATATCGTTATATCGGAATTAAGATTTTTTTTTATTCAGTGCTAAATCATTAAGTTGAGGTTAAAATTTGCGTCAATTTAAATAATTAGGCAGATTTAAAAAAAGAAATAGGTATAGTGGTGATTGAAATGACGCATTTCAGTATGCTTATCTCACTCTTTCACAGCGTATAACTCACTTGCTTATTCGCTCGCACAGAGAAACAAAGCGTCTTACCTGCTGTGTGCATCAGTCACTTTCATGAACTGTGAGAGTTAAGAGGTAAACACCTCTTAACTCTGAGTGTGTTTTCTGGCGACCTTGTCAAAGGCCTATGAGAAATCGGTATAAATTGCGTCGACTTGGTAACCCTAATCAACTGCCTCAATTAGGTAACTTACATATGAGATAAGAATTGTATTTGTGGACTTTTTAGCCACGAAACCATGTTGGAATTCAGAAAGAAGACTATAGAGATGCTTGTAGAAAAACCTTTGCCAAGGTAGAAAGAATGGAGATTGGGCGATAATTTGAAATGAGCTCACGACGCTCTTGCCACTCTTAAAAATGGGAACAATTCGAGCTTGTTTTCAAACTGATGGAAACAAACCATTATTTAGGGAAGTATTAAAAATTAGTGACAGGGGAACAGACAGCACGTCTGCACAACGGGAAAGAAATATGGGCGGGACATTGTCTGGACCTGGCCCTTTGATCGGGTCCAGGGCCAGTAGTGCTATTTTAATTGTATAATATTGAGAATGTACTGAGCACAGAAGTTACGATGGATGCATTATAGGTAAAGCCATATATTTATAGTCCATGTGTTATGTAGGTTTGAAGACAGAGAAGAAATACCCTTTTAACCACTTTTTTAGCATATATTTCCAATTCCGATATCAATATCGGAATTCCGATATTGAGCTCAAATATCGGAAATCAATATCGGAATTCAAAACTATTCCGATATTACATGCCCTAGTTGCATGTATTACAAAAATATAAAATTTAAAGTGAGAATATTGTATAATTATGTTAAATAGCGTATATGTTACACACGAAATTGTGCTATTTCAATAACAAAAATGTAAAAAGTAAGCAACAGTTGTTCACAACACACTAAACACAAAAAAGTATAAGCAAAATGGCATTGAACATTTCATAAAATATTAACTAAGTGATGACCACAGTTATTTGTATAATACTGAAGCCGTATTCATACAATAAATTAATACATTATACTTGTACGTCTACGTAATTTTATTTATACATAATACACGGATTTCATTGCGTGAATTTTATAAATAATTTGGAAAATCCAAAAGTGCACGCCTCATAATTTTTTTTTAATAAATATTTATTAATTATTATTTTTGTTTATTTAATAACAATTAAACCACATCGAATCAGACCCTGAAAAATGAAAGGGTTCTATTCCTGAGCATACTCAAGCGTAAGAGAAAAAAAAGACTCGATTAGTAAAGTATTTCGGTCGCTATCGTGTTAACAAGAAAAAGGATCCGCACATACAGACACACGGACGTCCAAGACAGAACTTTTTTAAACTGTTTTTTAACTAGTTTAAATAACAAAAATGACATCAAAAATATCATGAACGTTAAAAATAGTGTTTTTTCTTAATATGTGTGTGTATGTATTATCTTACAAGTGCAATGTATGATACATAAAGACATTTTAAGTTTGAAAAATCAGATGTTTTGCGCGAAGTGACAGTAGTACCCACCTCAACGCTTCGCTTATGAGGCGTGCAATATCTACACGAAGATATTATGCGTCCAATTTTACTCGAGTATTTTAAGAACATTTTAACACTAGGAAACTTGATAAATTGCGTTTTAAATAATTCTAAAAATATTAATTTTGTTTATTTTATGATTCCAATTTCAAATTTCAGATGTATATCATAGCGCTGTTGGCGTGCGTGTGTGCGTGCAACGCGTTGCGTGTGGGCGTCGGCATCGCTGACGTCACAGGACCACCGGCTGAAATAAATTTTGTAAGTAAATATAAAATAATTACGTTTGTTTTTATTACCTATATATATTTTATTAAATAGTTTCACATGGGTATTTTCATACATACAAAAACATTGCCTATACTGGATACAGTCATCTTCTTATAATATAAAAATGAATCCCAAAATGTGTTGGTAAGCGCATAACTTGAGAACGGCTGAACCGATTTCGTTAATTCTTTTTTTATTATATTCCTTGAAGTACGAGGATGGTTCTTACGTAGAGAAAACGTAAATATGTACCACGGGCGAAGCCGGGGCGGACTGCTAGTTTTCTATAATATCGTCTTGGTATCGTACTGGGCATATTGCACGCCTCATAAGCGAAGCGTTGAGGTGGGTACTACTGTCACTTCGCGCAAAACATCTGATTTTTCAAACTTAAAATGTCTTTATGTATCATACATTGCACTTGTTAGATAATACATACACACACATATTAAGAAAAAACACTATTTTTAACGTTCATGATATTTTTGATGTCATTTTTGTTATTTAAACTAGTTAAAAAACAGTTTAAAAAAGTTCTGTCTTGGACGTCCGTGTGTCTGTATGTGCGGATCCTTTTTCTTGTTAACACGATAGCGACCGAAATACTTTACTAATCGAGTCTTTTTTTTTCTCTTACGCTTGAGTATGCTCAGGAATAGAACCCTTTCATTTTTCAGGGTCTGATTCGATGTGGTTTAATTGTTATTAAATAAACAAAAATAATAATTAATAAATATTTATTAAAAAAAAATTATGAGGCGTGCACTTTTGGATTTTCCAAATTATTTGACATTTTAATTGATGGATATTTTGTACATAACAGTTTTGTACACGATTTATTTAATTTAAATATGATTTTTAATATCAAACTCGGCTACGAAAACTCAATGATAATTTCATATTATTTTTGCTTTGTCTTTTTTAAAATGCAAACCTTAAATCTAATATAGTAGTTCTAAGTCAATTCCTTACAATATTCCTAAGTCCTTCATTCACAAAACAAACTTTCGATTTTATATTCTACTAGCATACTGGTATTTAATTACAAAGTCCTTGGTCACCGCATTATGGCGTGTGATTACCATGACCAGAAGTTTGCTGCTAATTTGAGTGCAAATATTCGTTAATTACATTCACTAATACAAGGTTCTTTGGTATGTCCATACTAATATTGTACAGAGGAAATAAGTTTGTATGTTTGGTAAAGATTAACTTGAAAACTACTGATCTGAACGCCCAAAAATTATGATAAAAAAAGAATTCAATTCAAAATGTAGCAAGATAGTTAATCGATAGTCGATGGTATACTGTATGCAAGATTGGGTTTAGGTATAAAATTATCTACTTGGAGATGTTTTAAAAATATATATTTTAAAGAAAATAACCAAACATTCTGTTTTTTATTTGCTTATGTTTTAAGTAAGTACACAAAAATAATTGCGACTTGGTGTTTTTAAATTCTATTGACAGTGTTAACATAACTTGACATTTTAGCTTTAAAACTATCAACTAATAAGTTGGTTTTATGATGAAATATGACGTGAATAGACATAACTTGGTAGTTGCTAGTTGGTACTAGCTTTACGCGTAGCTATAATAATTTAAGTACTTACACTTAATTTACTACTTTACTTACTTTACTAAGATATAATATGTAACAGAACTTTCTTAATTGAAATATCGATTTTACAACACACTATTACGTATTTAAATTTTTCATTTCAAGTACCAAAAGTAACAAGTTAAATGTTAACTACAATATCTTATTATAAATTACAATAATCAATAACATTTCAACAGATGGGCTACGCGAACTTCGAGCAAGTCGGCCATGGGATACATTTGCGGCAGTTCGCGCGCGCTTTCGTCTTTGAAGACGAAGCGAGCGGACATCGCTTCGTGTTCGTGTCCGTGGATGCTGCTATGATGGGCCATGGGGTTAGGAGTGAGGTATATTAAATATTTATTTTTTGAAACTTAAGAAAAGGTATATGAGGCTGGATTCAAATCCGCGTCACTCGCGTCGTGTCAAGACTCAAAACACATAGAGAAAAAAACAAAAAAATTGGGTTGCGTAGGTCTGTTTTAGTCAAACATATTTTTTTTTATTAAACATCTTCACCTGTTGCAGATATGTAATATACAGGTATATAAAACTATCTGACAAAAAGCATGTAAAAATGCACATGTATTTTGGGCCGGCTGTAGAAATTCGATGTTCCTATTCCACTGACTTTCATCAGTTTTCCATTTTAACTAGGTCACATTTTATCGACACTGTATTGTTTACGGTAAAATGTTAATGAACCAAAGAACACGTAGGTATGTCTCGGATGCCATTCATTCCAACATTCATTCATACTAAGTTATGAATGAAAACTTCACTTACCTATTTGTTTCGCTTTTCCGCCAGAACTTCTGAATGGATTTGTTATGGATGTGTTTGGATTTTTTTCACATATTAAGTATTATGTTTGCTAACTACAATATATAAAGTTTTTTATGGATATTAATTTGATAAACTGACAAAAAATGCTTCACCAATTTGAGCGGCCAGTTTGGAATACCTATATGTATTTCAATTTTTTCTTTTACAGGTGCTGAAACGTCTGCAAAAGCGTTACGGTGACATTTACTCAGAACAGAATGTGATCATAAGCGGGACTCACACGCATTCCACCCCTGGAGGGTTCCTATTGGACTTCCTCTTTGATCTGCCCATCCTTGGTTTTGTTAAGGAGACCTATGTTGCTTATATCACTGGAATTTTGAAGGTATAGTAAACTCGATACTTCATGGTTATAAAAATGATTTGCTCTTTGATTTATTAGTCCTCAGACTATTTTTATTTTAAAATATTATTATATGTATAGGTATTTAGATAATGTTTTGCTATATCAGAAAGAAAGCAGTAATCACTACTTAAAACTTACTGAAAAATATTATAATCACAAGTTGAATTGCTTGGAAATGGGTATAAGTATAAAAAATTCTCAGAGTAATTAAATTAAAATATGCTAAATTTAATAAATATTTTAATTAATAAATTTAATTAACTTATTATTATAACACAATTTCAGAGCATAATAATAGCCCACAACAAGCTAACACCAGCGCGGATGGAGTATGGAGAGGCAGAATTACTGGGCGCCAATATTAACAGATCTCCTACTTCCTATCTACGGAACCCACCCGAGGAAAGGGCTAAGTATGACTTCATTAAGATTTGTATGCTAATCTTAAGTTTGTTCTAAATTCAATAAATAGATTTTGTTAAAAATATTAAAATGATGGTTCGGAATATAACCCTGTTGTTGCCACACTGGTTTTTGACCTCCTCGCATAAATGTCATTCGTTTTAAAAAATAAAGGAGAATGTTTGCTACAGTAAAAAAAAATACTTTTTATTGGATCCTGCATGCTCATCATTTTGCATGTCCATTTAGCGATAACAATTGCAACTAGAAAAAAAAAAAGAAAGCTGTGATCCGACTCGTTTATAAAAAATTACCCGAAGTAGGAACCCTATATTTTATCCCGCACATAAATATTTTTACACATTTTTTGTGACTCATATATTGCATGACGTTATTTTTCTACAAACAAACAAATTTTTCTTTCAGATACGAATACGACGTAGACAAAACCCTATCCCAAGTCCGTTTCATAACACCAGACAACCAAATACTAGGTGTGATCAACTGGTTTGCAGTACATCCAACCAGCATGAACAATACCAATCGACTGATCTCGTCTGATAATGTTGGATATGCTTCCATTCTTATGGAGAAGGCACTTAATGGCAATGATACTCTGCCTGGAAAGGTATGATCACATATAATACAATACTATGTTTAACATATTAATATTATATTATACTAGCTTTCCACCCGCGGCTTCGCCCGCATTTTCAAAGAAAAACCCGCATATTTCCGGGATAAAACCTATCCTATGTGTTATTACAAGTTACCCTCTATATGTGTGCTAAATTTCATTGTAATCGGTACAGTAGTATTTGCGTGAAATAGTAACAAACATACACACACACATCCATCCTCATAAACTTTCGCATTTATAATATTAGTAGGATAGGATTATATATATGTATAGTATTTTAATGTTTGAGGAATGATAGTTTAGCAGACATTTTTCTGGGCAGTTTGATTGGAATTTTGAGCATATAATATATGTATTATTATTTCTGGGCTTATAGGTTATCGAAACAAAGCTTATCAAATTTTAATAACAAACTCATAACTAAACATCATTACTATAATTATTAATAGTTGGACTAATTTTAAGTTAACCTTTATCGTTAACATTTGTGTCAAATTTTAATTACTAACTCGATTTGAAATATTCTGTATGTATATATGTTTATGGCTATTGGCTAAATTGAATAGTTGAGCTAGTTATAAATTAATGTTGTTATAATTGATGATTTAAAGTTAATTAATATTTTGCATTTTAGTGAGTTAAGAAACTGAATTTGATATTTAGTTTTGTAGTATTCAAATGCTATATAAATAAAAATTATTAAAGAATTGATAGAAGTCAAGGCATCGCCCCGGGATGGCGAAAGACGTGGGTTCGAATCCCGCCTCGTGATCATCTTTTTTCTATTCTTTTAATATTTATATATTAAGGAATTTGTTTCTTTCATTTACTGCATACAAATTCACTTCCACCAACCTCGACAATTTTGTATGCTCAATTTTTTTGACAATACACATTTTATAAATTTATATTTATAAAGCATTTGAATGCCATAAAACCAAAAATATACATAAATATTTTTATAAGTTAATTTATCAAATACTTTCCAGGGTCGTATTATATGCGCATTTGCGTCCACAAACCTCGGTGACGTGTCCCCCAACACAAGAGGACCTCGCTGTGAATTTTCTGGCAATGTTTGTGATCAGGAGTCATTATTGTGTAAGGGGTCTAAAGAGAGATGCTTTGCGTCTGGTCCTGGGAGAGATATGTTTGAGAGCACCAAGATTATTGCCACTAAGATGTTCCAGACTGCTATGGTAAGCTTTATATATTGTTCTGAATAAGTATTTGAATATTTTTTTAATTTTCAATATTAGAATATTTTTTAGTGGTTTATATTTTAAATATAAGAATTTTGTTGATGTTATGTTACATCGAAATATTATGTATACTTATTGACATCAGTTCGGTTATTCTGGACCACGATTGATGACTCATCTGACTGATTTATAAGTTTACCAAACTATTTACATGTATCGGATTGCTGGCAAATACGTAAATTACTTTAATTACTAGTGACACTACTACTACTAGCTACTAATAACATTACGTTTTTAATTTTGAAGCTAAAAAAAACTACCCTTTTCCAGAAAGTACTAAATCAACCAGGAATCGACCTCACAGGTCCCGTGGGCGTGGTACATCAGTTTGTAGACATGCCTAAAGAAGAGGTAGCGCCGTATGATCCTGTTAATCAAACATTTGATACGGTAAATATAGCATTTATATTATCAAATATGTAAAGAAAGATTTAGAAATTGTATTGAATGCAAGCATTTTCGCTGCTAGACGTTGTTTATATGCCAATCTCGCCTTGTGTTATTTCTTTCCCTTTTTTAAGGATAGTGAATCATGTTAAAGTTTCTCCCAAAGCAATTTTAAAATCGGTAAATCTAACTTAATATTTCAGAACGATTGGCATTAATTCCTTAACATTTAAACACCATTTTAATATATGTCTTCGTTTCTGTATTCGCTTCAAAATACGATCGTACGCACTATTTTGCCTGTTCGACTAAGTTGCCTGGCAGAGATAGCTTATAAGCAAAAATGCCTTCTATTTAACATAATAAATTTTATCTCTTTTCTTCTCTTCCGTATTGTTTTCTACGTGTGTGTGAAATAAATTTTATTGCGTTTTTTTATCCGCCAAACCGCACTTGGCCAGCATTTTGGGTTATGGCCGGTACCCTCATAGGAGGCCCGTGGCCCAGCAGTGGGAACGTATATGGGCTGATGATGATGATTGTGTTTTTTGTCGTAGAGTGGCAACGTGTCGGGCTGCGTGCCAGCCATGGGCTACAGCTTCGCAGCGGGCACCACGGACGGGCCGGGCGCGTTCGACTTCCGCCAGGGCACCACGTCGCCCAACGCGCTGTGGAACGCCGTGCGCGACTTCCTGGCGCAGCCCACGCCCACCGATGTGGCCTGTCACGCGCCCAAGCCGATACTGCTGGCGACTGGCCGGGTGAGTGCTATATATACCGGTATCCCGCTGTATCCCAGCATAGGCTGGAGTAAAGCAGTGGGTGGCTCGGGCTACAGGCTGGATGAGGGGTTTCCTTCCACACTAATCTGGCGGGGGCGCTTCGAACATATGCAATTATGCAAAAACCGCACCAAACTCCGTTGAATAGTCTTTAAACAGGCTATCTTTATAGCCACAATACGAATTTCGACATGTGGACCTTTTACTGTGACTATATTTTTGTTGTTTTTCGCAATGAACGATTTCGATATTTGAGGGCAACACATATGCTAAAGTAAACGCAATCTTATTCAGATGAGTTACAAACGCATTAAGAAATCAGTTTTTTATTAATGATCCAAAGAAAATAAATTGAATAATGACTCTAACATTTATTTCCAGATGAAATTCCCATACGAATGGCAGCCCCACATAGTGTCATGTTCAGTGGCCCGTATCGGGGGGTTATTCCTTGCAGCTGTTCCAGGCGAATTCACAACTATGTCTGGAAGACGGTTACGTCATGTTGTTCAACAGGCTTCTGGTGCGACAAAAGTTATTCTGGCAGGACTGTCCAATATATATTCTGATTATATCGCCACGCCGGAAGAGTATCAGGTAAGGAGTTTTAATATTTGTAATTTTAGTAGGTGTAATGTAGTAAATATTATTGATGAAAACGCACAAATAAGCAATAAAATTAATAAGTATAAACTCTTTCTTGTTTCTATATACTTAACAATTCCAATAAAATATAAATGTAACAAAAAATAGGTATGGTAGGTAAGGTAATTTTGTGTTCCGGTATGTGAATGTTACTTATTTTGAATTTTTTTTTATTTTTATAGTACGTTACATGCAATTTTATTATTGAAATTTGCTGTACAATATTCGAAAGTTATAATTTGACTTATTATAATCAGGCGCAACGCTACGAGGCCGCATCTACAATCTTCGGCCCGCACACCTTGGACATCTATCTGAACAAATATGTCGAACTTACTAATGCACTTGTTAAAGTAAGTTTCTTTACAATTCTTCTACCCTATATACATACTATTATATAACCAGGGACATTATATTACATGCAGTATTAGATATTATAATGATTTAAAACAGGACTAAAAAAATATAATCATTTAGTAGAAAAGTTCCAGTTCAAATAAAATAAAATAAGTTTGTTAATAATGTTTCCAAATAAAATAAGTTTTTACATACACGATTTTTTATTAAAATGAATTACTTGCATTACCTTCATTTAACACTTTTTCGCAGCAATGTTGTGAAAAAAATTGGGTACTAAAACACTTTTTAAATATTTTTGAAGTGAAACTTCTTTAACGGGGTTCGAAAAAAATTTAGTGTAACATTTTTTCGTTACGCGTGACATTTTTCCGTTACGCGCCATCTTTTTCTTATCCCTACCACGCGTGATTCGACGTATTTCTGTAAAGTTGCATATAGTATGTAAATTATTTTTTGAAAAATAAGGTCATAAAGAAGTTTCACTTCTTACGTGTGTACACTAGTACACGCACACGTTTTTTTTATAATTTTTCCAGGGTGAAAGTGTCCCCAGTGGGCCACAACCGCCTGACTTCAGCAACCAGCTGATCACGCTGGTCCCGCCCGTGCTGTGGGACGCGGCGCCGTGGGGCAAGGAGTTCGGCGACTGCGTGCAGCAGCCGCACCACGCGTACAGCTGGCGGGACGTGGCCAGCGCGAGCTTTGTATGTAAAAAATGGGAAAAAACGCGGGAATTTTATCAAAACATTGCCATGTCATAGAAGAAATATTAAGAAAAAGCGCCAAAACTTTGTCAAAAACCTCCCAATTCAAAAAAAGTTACGAAAAATGCGGAAAAAAAAACAATATCATGTCACAAAAAACGAGGGAAATTCGTCAAAGAACTCTTCTAAATCACACAAAAAAATCCGAAACTTTATTAGCAACCTGATAGATGAATATTTAAAATAAAGTACATATAATAATAATTGTAGTTGAAAGTTAAATTGCATTTATCGGTTTGCAAATATATTTATAAAAATCTACTATCCTACTCATTCCTATGTCCTTTTTTCAATTAAATAATTTAGTTAGAATGAAACATATTTTATTTAATTATTTATTGAAGTGAAACTTCTTTATCGGGGTTGGAAAAAAATTTAGTGTAACATTTTTTCGTTACGCGTGACATTTTTGCGTTACGCGCCATCTTTTTCTTATCCCTGCCACGCGTGATTCGACGTATTTCTGTAAAGTTGCATATAAAATTATTTTTTGAAAAATAAGGTCATAAAGAAGTTCCACTTCTTACGTGTGTACACTAGTACACGCATACATTTTTTATTAAAAGACATTTTGATCTTGGATAACATACACCTATAATACACCTAAAGGCAATTCATCAACCTTTATTCCCAGGTATCCGGGCACCCCCGTAACAGCATCCGCCACGGTCGCTGGTACGCAAGTATCGAGCGGTTACAGTCAGAGGAAGACGACGCGTGGGTCGTCATAGCAACGGACGCTGATTGGGAGACTAAGTACGTTGCGAGATTGTTCTAGAACGTTCTAGAATGTTCTCGAATGTTGTATGAAGTTAGAGAGATAGATCGATGTAGACTATAAGTAAATTTCAGAAAATAGTATTCGTTTTCGTAAACAAATAAAAAGAAAGACTAAGAATTATAGAATCAGGTTTACAAGCTCACCCAAATAAAAAAATATATTAATAACCTGACCATATATATGTATAGTGTGATTATTTGATTGATTTTTGCGAATTATATTTGTGTATCAGTCAGTGATAATAGTTATATGTACATAATTGTTACCTTATATATGACTTTCTAACGTAAAAAAATATAATTTTCAGATTCACATGGATACGTAACTCTAAAGTCCTAGGCACCAGCGAAGCCCTAATAGAATGGGAAATTCCCGAAGGCACACCCCCTGGGACCTACCGTATACATCACTATGGCAACTATAAGTACATTCTTGGGGGTATTTACCCTTACCATGGATTCTCAAACTCTTTTGCGGTTACATAATAAAAAAATAAAGTGTTCTTAATTCAAATATTGCAATGTGAACCCAGTATGTTGAATAGTGGTTGAATAAAATAAGTGTAAAAGAGATGGAAATATGGTGTGAGTGAGATAGCATTGATAGGTTCGTTTGTTTGGAATGTGGAAGGGATTTTCAGTTAGTTTCAGGGCCGTGGCAATATAATTAAAAAGGGTGAATAACGTATCGGTCAATTAGGGAAAGCTGGCATGTTCACAGTACTCACACTT
>CAJQZN010032364.1:3280-30019 GCA_907164685.1 Colias eurytheme | reverse complement strand
AATGTGTAAATGTGTTGACGTTCCAGCTCTTCTTAATATACCTATAAATGAGCGCAGGATGAAACGAGACAGGATATATCAACTCCCCTGGAGTAAGCAAGACGATAGCAATGCCATAAATATTTTCTCTATTCGTAATGTTATTTAAATAATTTTATTAATGTGATCGCACTTCCTATATAAGAGAGCTTATGTACACCATACTTACATTAATTGTTAATATATTTATACATAGCTGCATTTCCTTGCCATGTTACTTTAGTACGAATAAAGTATTTCATTTGTGTTTCCTTTTTTTATTAAAACCCCATGGAAATTAGAAATATAATTACGATACGATTAAATTACGATTAGACATACAAGTAAGATAGCATGATTCAACTATAGTGGGCGAAAAAGAGAGAATCTTTAGTGAATTCTGGCCAATTAGCCACATTTCAAAGTGCAGCTATACTTTTCTACCTAGGTACTTTTAATATTGCCACAGACCTACGTTCGGAAGAGTTCACTGATTAACAGATATTTTATACACTTACTATATTATAGTTTTATTAGGGCTGAACAATTTAAGGCTACAAAATACTTACATTATTTAGTTTAGATTACGCTATGGATTACACAGGAATTAAAGAGATAAGTAGTTTCATAATAATTGTTTTAAATTAATTCGTGTATAAGTTAATCGGGCATTTAAATAAGATATGTTTACTCACCTATCGACATATGAATGTTATATGGATTAATAACAAGTTATATGTAATTAAGATTGCAGATAATTTCACTAATATCGAACACTGATTGATTATATTTTGATAAAATTGTTTGATACAGGTGCAAGAATAATAAAAGCTATTAAAAACTATTATTTACATATTTTTTCACGCGGATATATCCAGCACGAGGAATAATTTAATAATATCGACATATCGATAAGCTAATAAATAAAAAATACCGAATTATTTGGCGAGTATTAGGTATTTCGTAACGAGCAAAGAGGTCGTAAAAGAATGTTACTGGCTGATGAAATCCGTACCTACTCTTAAAAAAAAAGCAGTGGAAAAAGCGCGCGATTTTTAATTCTAGTTTTTCGTAAGAAATAACAACTTTTGCTTGACTCAAAAATGAGATGACAAACATACAACGTGATTAGTTCTATATTATTGTGGATAATACGTTTAATAAGTGATATTTCTTCGATATAACGAAGTAGATTCACATTTTTATTTGTATATGCTCGTACGTGTAAACATTTTTATCGCTGTGATTTTAGGAATGTGTTTTGGAGGAAAAATTAATTAATAAATTTGTTTATTTAAAAAAATAGTTCGTTATAATATATTGGATACAGTGATTTATTAATAAAGTAAGTGATGTATTTTTTTAAGCATATGAAATCGGGTGAACCCAATTTTAAATTAATATTTCGTTGTAAAGTTATTAGTAGGTATAGAAATGAAAGTTAAAAATCTATTGATAAAATCTTGTACAAAAAAGAATGCAACCTTTCCAAGTTTTCATGATTGAAAAAGTAGTTTGAGAAAGCAATTTTTAAATATTAAAATTTAATCCATTTTGCAAACTACTTTTTTTTTCATTTTATCAATTTATTCAACACCATTTCCTAGGCACCATGGCGATACCACTACTCGGAAAGGTGGTGATGGTAGCTCTAGCCCTGGGGGTGGTGGGTGGTATGACGACTGTGATCATTCTCGTAATAAACGATGGAACCACTGAAGGTACCACTACCACGAACCCCACGACCATTCGACCCTCTACCAGCGAAAATGACCCAGATTTATTCCAAGTGGGAGTTGGTATAGCCGACATGACAGGACCGTGTGTGGAGATTAATTTCGTAAGTATTTTGATAACTAAATCTTATATATAAAAATGAATCGCAAAATGTGTTGGTAAGCGCATAACTCGAGAACGGCTGAACCGATTTCCATAATTCTTTTTTTATTATATTCCTTGAAGTACGAGGATGGTTCTTATGTAGAGAAAACGTGAATATTATGTACCACGGGCGAAGCCGGGGCGGACCGCTAGTCGTCAATATAAATGTGAAAAGTTCTCACGAGGCTTCGCTACGAAGTCATTTACTCTTGCCAGTGAAATACTATTTTTTTCCTAATATATCTGCTTAGTGAGGACAAGTAATTAAATCAGACACATCGAAAAAGAGGTCTTCCAGTTTTAGAGTATTGATCTCTCTAACGAGACTCATAGGTTCTATAAGAAATGTGATATTAAATTGGATTGCCAATTGTATAATGTACCGCGTTGTGGGTTAATTTGGGTGACGAAAGAGCAACTACAGGCTCTTTCTGTCTCTTTTCTGTAGAGACTGTTTTCCAAACCGGTGATAAATGGTAAATAATATATTATGTTATGACGATTCAAGTGTTCCTAGATGAAGTCTAATTTCATTAATAAATGTTTGAGTTTGAGACATCATCCCAGATGACGAGTACCTATACCGACTCTACCATATTTTTTATAAATAATTATTTCAAAGTTATGTGTGTAACAACTGGGTCATATTGTTGTATCTTGATTAACTGGTTATTTGTTATTATTTTTTAATGTTATTAGAAAGATAATGATTTAGATTAATTTATTAGGTAAAAAATATGGAGAGAATTTCCTTATCACCATTACGGGGGATAATTGCGTTATATTATTTATCAATTCACTAATTAAGTGGTAATTAAATTAGTGCTTGAGCACTAAATCTCTTCAGAAGCGTGCTACGGGCACATGGTTCGATTGAAGGTGAAGATAAAAACTCATGATCAGTAGAATAACTTAGGGGCGTGGATGATGCATAGAATGCATAGAATTTAGACTCTACAGTGATCACACAGAGAGTTCTAATGTGACAAGTATGGAAGAAAAAAAAAGGGCATTTATTTGACCGAAATAATACATTTAACACAATAACTAACACATAAAAACAATAATAATAAAGCCGCCAAATAGGATCTATTTCAGCTGAGATTTCAGCACACGCTAGGAAAATTTATAGCGTGTTGGGTTTAGCCCCTATAAAAAATAATATGATCATTCAATTTCGTTTAGTGAAACTTTTCCAGTTTATTCCGGTATAGGTATAATATTTAAATAATTAATGACGTGGGTATACTATACATAGTTAATCGCATAACGAATCAAATTGCTATCAGATAATTTAATTAATAAGATGATGATAAGACCAGATTTAAATCAACGGACGAAAAACCTAGAATTCTAAATTTACATGTTCATCTGTTAAGCCAAAAGCGATCTCGTCCTTTTGAGAGATAACAGTATGTTCCTACAAAAAAAAAAGCCTTAAATGCGTCATGATAGCTTTTTCTCCGATCGATTTTTGCAAGAAGATTAGCTTCTTGCCTTGCTTATACAGTTACTATGTAACAAATGAATTTCTTCAGTTTATTCAATTTTTGTAAATTTTAGATGGGTTATGCTGATCTTGGCCAGACTGGGGCTGGATTACACACTAGGCAGTTCTCTCGAGCGTTTATATTCCTGAAAGGGAACACTAGGGTGGTGTTAGTGACTGCTGAAGTACAGGCTGTTGGCATCGCTGTTCGGCGAGAGGTAAAGATGAAGAAAATATATTGGTCATCAACATCACCAATACCAAAACAGTCATCATCATCTTTATTGTTCACTGATATTATTAAACTTCTAATGTTTGTCCTCAAAATATAGTAGTTTATGTATTTAGGAATAATAGTTATATTCTAAAAATAATTAGATAAAATATAATGGCTTAAGCTGAGTTACCTATATACCTAGTCTATTTTTTTTGTAGTAATTTTCTTACATCACAGTACTTAATACTTATTCAATTACAATCATCTTCAAATAATATTTTCTTACAATGAAATTAGGTACATTACCTATTAATTTAATATATTTTTTAGGTAGTAAAGAATCTACAAGAATTATACGGCAATATGTACAGTCTACAAAATGTGATAATCACAGGAACGCACACACACAGCGCGCCCGGCGGCTATCTTGTGGACTTTATTCTGGATATTTCTATTCTAGGCTTTTCTAGAGAGAGCTATGATGCCTATGTGGATGGTATTACGCGGGTAGGTATTATTATTTTATGTAGGATTGTAATATGTAGTTATCAGGAATACTTATAGTACCTACATTATATTATTTTAAAGCAATGTTTATTAGATGTTATTAATTAGATACTTTGTGATTGCATGATAAATTTAGATTTCTATCAAAAAAGTAATGTACTATATCTTATATCTACCTATTACGTAGACAGAGATTGGTTTCTCTGTCTACGACCTATTAGTATATTAATTTGTGTAAAGATACAGATTATATACATTATGCTGGTAAAATATTTTTATCTCACTGTTGTTCTTATATTGTTTTAAAGCTAAATGCTTAGGTACCTAACGCTTACAATTACCACTAAACAAAAGTTTCACCAAAATCGGTCCAGCAATTTCGGTTCTCACACACGTACATTCAACAGAGTATAATCCGCGCACACGAGAACATGACTCCAGCGCGTCTATACGTCGCGAGTACGCGTGTATGGCACGCACACATGAACAGATCGCCCTATTCGTATATGTATAACCCGGAAGAGGAAAGGAGTAGGTGAGTTCTTTGGTAATTGTTATATACGTGTATTTGTGTTGATTTAAATTGGTGTTAGTGTAAACTAGTTAATTTGCTGTAATTTATTTGTTCTATTACTCATCCTTATCTCTATGGACTTTCATATCCCCATTTTTTCATCTTCAGACTAAGAAATGGGCTGCATTATAATTTATTGCATCTTTCTTCGTAACTTGTCAAAGACTCTACCTGTGTTGTTTTATTTCTTTTAAATTAAAATTCATAAACTGCAACCAAAACTCCCAGATACAACACAAACAAAGATAACGACCTAACTCAAGTACTTTTCATAATTTAAATATTCAAAATCCGACATCCTTTAATTTGATAATTTACTAAGCCAAAGCCATCAATAATTTCCCTCCAAACTCCCAGATACGACACAAACACAGACAACGAGCTAACCCAAGTGCGTATAGTAAAACCTGATGGTAGCCTCCATGGGGTGATGAACTGGTTCGCAGTTCACACAACTAGCATGAACATGACCAATAAATTGGTTTCGTCTGATAATCTTGGGTATGCTGCTATGAGGATGGAGGCGGAATTGAACCCGGGAAGAGCTATTGGGAAGGTTTGTCTGTTTAATGTGCTATATTTTCTTTTCCATTTGGTAAATTAAAATATCTTTATTTCTGCTATAACAAAGTTTTAATATCATAAAAGTTATGTATCATCGCAAGCTCTGCCGTCAGTGTATTAAGCGCAATGGAACTTATAGTGTTGCATACACTGATTACGTAAAAGGTACCTACTCTAAATTTCATTTTTTAACAGGGATTTTTAATAATACATTTTCGAAGACTAATAAATTGGATACAAAACCCACTTTGCCCTTAAAATATTTTTTAACATCCTTTAATTTCTAATCTTTTTGACTTTCTAGCCAGCGATAGTAGCTGGTTTCTTCTCAGCCAGTCTCGGTGACGTGTCCCCAAACACGCGCGGTGCTCGCTGCGAGTTCAGTGGCAAGGAGTGTGACAATCAATTCCTGTTATGTGATGCGGGAGAATTGTGCTTTTCTATGGGCCCTGGGGAAGATATGTTTGAGAGTACCAAGATTATAGGAACAAGAGTGTTCCAGGCTGCTATGGTAAGTTTGTGAAGGAACAGTGATTATAATATCTAAATTATTTATAATTCCATGTATCCAGTTCAATCTATTCTTCCACAGCGCTATATTTATTCAGAAAATTATAGACGAAATCTTTAAGATATTTTGAATACCTTCCTAAGGTTTCTCTTTGCTCTTATTATTAAATTTTTACTAGGTACTTGATGACAGAATCAAGCAAAAAAAAATGAAAATTGAAAAAGCTCTATATTATAATCTGTACAAGTCAAAGAAAAAAATAAAATGTGTGCGTGTACTAGTGTACACACGTAAGAAGTGAAACTTCTTTATGACCTTATTTTTCAAAAAATAATTTACTTAATGAAACTTTACAGAAATACGTCGAATCAAAGATGGCGCGTAACGGAAAATTGTTACACTAAATTTTTTTCCAACCCCGATAAAGAAGTTTCACTTCAAAACCATCTTATTTCCAGGAAGTACTAAATTCAGAAGGGGAAGAGTTAGATGGAGAACTGGCCGTAGTGCATCAGTTTGTGGAAATGTCTGAAGAAACTGTACCTAAATATGACCCTGTTACACGCACTTTTAATACGGTGGGTATAAAGTAATAAGGAATGGAACTAGTTTTAAAATATGTAGCGAAACATATGTTTGACAAACTTTTAACTATTTTTTATATAAATATGGTCATATTATACACTTGGTAATTGGTTTATATCATTATATGATTAGTTACTTAAACAAAATACACTATTGTACAATATTTTGGGGATTGGACTTACTCTTTGGCATAATCCTTTTTTATTTAATCGATTAAGGGCCGATTTTTCAATGCTTGGATAAAACTTATTCGTCGAATAATGTATGAAACTACCATTTTAAAAACGTATTCTAATTGCCCGTATTTGACAGTTTACGTGACATTTTAATATTATCGTGTAATACTTTATTGGACGGATAAGTTTTAACAAAGCATTGAAAAATCGGCCCTTATAATTTCAGAGCAACCCTGTAAAAGGCTGTGTTCCTAGCTTGGGATATAGTTTCGCTTCAGGAACGATAGATGGCGCTAACTTACTTAATATTACGCAGGTATGTTGGTAAAACTTGTGTACTTATAAATATTATTTTTCTTTAAAGAACTGGTTTACGGAAGTTTTTCCTTTTCATATAATTATAGTGGTTATATGTTTAAAGTTATAATGCTAAAAAAGAAAAAAAAAAACGCTACACATGAAAAAAATAAGTCGAAAAAAGAATAAGATATTACCTATAGTAAAAGACATATAATTATAAACAAAATAAAATGTAAAACATTTCCAGGGCACAGTAAACAGCAACCCACTACTAGACCTCATAAGTGGTATAGTAGCAAAACCAACTGCAGAAGACGTGGAATGCCACGCGCCCAAACCTATACTACTTGCTACTGGGAGGGTAAGAGTACTTATATATTATGTATGTATGTATTGTTATAACAGAACATTTTTACATACATATTTCTTTAATAGATTATATAATTTTTGGAATCGCTCCTTTTCTTTGAAATTTTCAAAATTATTTACTAAAAAGCCATCAATTGTACACTATTCATTGATATATTTTTTTGAGCTCATAGATAAAAATAATTTTCCTTGTTTATTATTATAATTATTAATACTTAATATTACATATTAATTTTAAACATTTTCGCGCCTTTCTCTGTAATTTCAAATCCGTCTATTCTTCGTCTTTACAATCTACACATACTTTTCGCTTTTAATTTTTCATATTTCTCACTGCTTTTTCAGTTTCTTGCTTCTTTTTTCCATTTAAGACATATTAATTTTCGAATTAACTAACCACTATGTTTAAAAGCCACCCTCTAATCAATGGCTTCTTATCCTCTTTTGTACCTGTATCTATTTTTCACCACAATTCTCTAAATTTTAAATAATTTATTCAAGGCAAACTTCCCAATCCCCTGGCACCCCCACATAATATCTATCTCCCTCATAATGCTGGGTAATTTTGCCATTGCGGGAGTTCCCGGGGAGCCCACCACTATGGCCGGGAGGAGGATAAAGGAGGTTGTAGGATCTGTGATGGAGGATAGAGGATTTAGGGGGAGGGTGGTGGTGGGGGGACTGACTAATGAGTACATACATTATGTTACCACTTTTGAGGAGTATCAGGTAAATACTAAATACAGGATTTACTAATATAATTTTATAAGATATTAGGGATTATAAATTCTATAACATTCGTTCATAGTCTTGTAAAGAGTTTTATCAGAAATAATTAAAAAAAATTATAGATAGCTCTAATAGAACCGGTGGTGGTGACCTGTACCTCAGACTTCTATGTAGTCTATTTCAGGCACCAGTTTCTCACAACGTTATCTTCTACTGTACATTGTGTAGTATTAATAAGTTTTTGTAACCTTTCTAATGTTGTGAGAAACAAATAAAGACCATTTTATTATTATTATAGAAACTTAAAACATTGATTAAAAAAAAGGAGAACTCTTCCTTTTTTAGCTATTAATTAAAAGCAGACATATGTATTTCTCAAAATTATTATTAAAAAACTAATTTTCCATATTTTTTTTAAGAAACGGCAAAAAAAAAACACTTATTTTTCAGATCCAAAGGTATGAAGCAGCGTCCGTGATATACGGGCCCAATACTCTGGACATATTACTCAACAAGTTTAGAGAGTTCACTGCCGTTGCTATTGAGGTATTTTTATTTTATTAACTTGAATTTTATGTTAATTTAAAAGGTATATGTTACAAGATGGTATAATAATTTAAATTCAGAAGTCTAGAGTGTCTAGAGAGTCTGAATGTTTGGTTTTTCTTGTGTTATTGTAAAAATAAAAATCATGTAAAAGTACCACTTTTTTGTTAAAACGCCATCTAGTGTCAAAATAGCAAAGCTTCTTATTTGTAACTTGTTTGTTACAAAATTATTTATGAGTTTGTAATGAGAAAACGAACAAATCGAACAATTAATATTTTCATTTTACATGATTTTTTTATATTTTTTATCAAGTAATATTATATGTCATTAAAATAATTTAGATTTTTCATTTCATTATAAGTTAGTATTGTATCAAATACTAATTACATACAAAACCATTATTTATTAATTACTCTTTCCCAGGGTGGGAACTTACCCCCGGGGCCAGAACCGCTGGACTCCCGGGACAACACGATCTCTCTCATCTTACCCGTTGTCATGGATACGGCCCCGTTTGGGACAAACTTCGGGGACGTTCTTGTACAGCCCCCGGGGACAGTGGGCCCTGGGGAGATTGTTAGCGCTAGTTTTGTGAGTTTTATTTATTTTTAGGCAGGTCATGCATTTTTGTTTCTATTTTTCAATGATTATTGATTAATATATTTTTTAACTTGATGTCGAAAACGTAACTATCAAATTTTTTCTTTATTTCCAACAATCTTAGATTTAAAATTACGCCTTAATCGTTAGTCGTCTTATTTAATTTAAATAACACTAACTCTTAAACCTTTGAACCAATTGGAAATTTGGACAATTAATGAGAAGAAGCAGAAAGAATTGCTATGAAATAATAACATTTTTTTTCGTTTTTTTATTTGTATTTTTTGCACATTCAATTCATAAAATACAATTCTTATATAGTTTTAACATAGCATAAAAAAACTGAAAAATCGTAAAAAAATATGTTCATAGGTAGCAGCAAACCCTCGGAACGACTTGCTCCAAGAGTCGAGTCACGCGGCGGTCGAGCGACTCGAGCTTGGCCACTGGGTGGTGGTGGCTTCTGATGCTGATTGGAATACTAAGTTAGTTTATCCTGTAATTGATAACTAGGAAAAATTACAATTATTATATACTAGAGGTCCGCCCCGGCTTCGCCCGTGGTACATATTTCGCAATAAAAGGTAGCCTATGTCCTTTCTCGGGTATCAAAATATCTCCATACCAAATTTCATGCAAATTGGTTCAGTAGTTTAGGCGTGATTGAGTAACAGACAGACAGAGTTACTTTCGCATTTATAATATTAAAGTATGGATTATACAATTATTAATAGTGTTAAATTTTATACAGAAGGTGTGTTTGACTCTGTTTTTATGGCAAAATTGTATTCAACTATTTTTATGGCAAATTTTGCCCAAATCGGTACTGTGTCATTTAAGCGTGACAGACAAAAAGACAAATTGCAGTTATAACTTATAATATTACTCATAGAAGTACATTATAATAGAAAGAATGGTATCTTATACAATTGAAGTATAGTAATAAGAGTTATTGAAATTGTAGTTTTCATAATATTTGTGAATATTTATTTATAATTCTAAACAATTTCCCACAGATTCAAATGGAAACGCGAGTCAACGATACTAGGCACAAGCACAGCAACATTCGAATGGGAAATCCCTCACAATTCCCTTCCCTCCAACCTCCCGCACAGGATCGTGTACAGAGGAACGGCCAGGAGCGTGTCGGGCAGGCTCAGGAGTTTCCAAGGAGCTACGAGGAATTTCACTATTGGATATAGAATAAATATTTAGCAAAAACAAAATCGTTTTCTTTCTTCTGTATTGTTTTTTGACTTTAAAATTAAAAAAAAATACCATTGGTGATTAAATCTTGGAAAAAGGTTCTAATGTGGCATATTATGAACGGAATTATGAAGTATCGTTTTGGTTTCTCTAATTAGATTCATTATACTATATTTTCATCAGAACCTAATATAGACCTTTTAACCTTGTTTATTAAAGGTACACACTGTTACAATTTTATCTTACTTGGTTTATTCATATATTGTTTACTAATATCGTTTGTTTAGTGGACGGCACTCGAACCCGTGATATATTTGACTAATCTGTTTGTTTGCGAACTTCAATTTGTTACCATAATAGCTTTATTTTACTTAGAGACTTCCAAGAGATTTCATCAAGAGATTATAAATCTTAAGACAATGCTATAAAGTCTATATTAGCTTATGAAGATCTTGTTTGTGATGTTTTTCATCTCAACAGTCTGGATGCCATAGTCAGTCTTAACTCTTATTATTACGTGTTATTACTGAGGTGCGGAAATGTTCTTCAACCAGTGAATCGATACAATAATGTGTATTGTGCATAAAGTAGATCTTTGTCTGTTTAATTAGGTGCAATATTAAGGAGTAGGTAGGTATACCTAGTCGTAAAATTCTGAGATTAATGAATGGTAAGTGCTCACTACATTTCAGGAAAAATGCTGAGTTAAATAAGTAAAGAAATACTATTTTAATACACGTCTTTTAAAATCCTTGGCTTCTCTAGCGTGGACTCGTTTTTGCTTGACTACACACCTTAGCTACACACCTACTAAGTTGCATCATATAATTATATTTTCGCGGCAAAATATATCTATATGATGCCTCTAGTTTATCTATATATTTTCCTATTCATAATGAAAATTTATCATGCGAGTGAAACCGCACTTTTCTAGTTAGCTAGTACAAAATATAAGTGGATCGGATATCACAAGTTGCCTGCCCTCTGGTGGTCATGAAGTCAATAATTGTGACCCTGCTTCCTTTATTCATTGATATATCCTTACATGTAATTCTACTTGTATTACTTGGTTGTTTTATATTTTGTTAGTTTTATTTGTGCTCCTGTATCATGAAAGTACCTACGCATCACAGGTCGAACTTTAACTGGAACTTATTACATTTTATTAATGTAACTTTAGTAACTTTAATATTTAGCGATAGGTAGATATATATTTTACAATTTAATTCTATACAATGTATTGCATTATGGCCAGGTACATTACCATTTTATAATATCGTTACGGAATTTTCTTTTGAAAATATACATAATTAAAAACATCGTGGTGTTAAGAGTAAATAAGAGTTTCATTGATTATTATTGGTTCACGTAAACATACCCATTACTTTCGACATAACATTCGAGTTGATATAAGCAATCAAAAATGTGTTTGGTTTTTGAATTTATCACAAAAATATCAAGGGTGATAAACTTTAACTCTAAATGATAACTTAATATCTCCCGATGATAACAATATTTAGAATTCATTTGTCAGTTGTTAATTACCTTTCGCAGTGTGTATTGTGGTTAATATTATTGAGGTAAATATATAAAATCTTGGTTAATCGAGAGCATAAGATTAATTCATATTAAATAGCATCATAATATCACTCTTTATCAAACGCCGGAATAAAAAAGGGCAATAAGTAAATATAAATCATATTTTAACTTCGTCTAAGTTTATTTATTTTCTGAATGCTCTACAAGATCCTACATATTATTTTTCTTTTATGCTTTTCACCTATCGTACTTTGTGATAAATCTTCTAATCTTTATCACATAAACTAGACATTTTAATTCTGAATTTATTTGTAAAAGATAACATTATTTTGAAGATTATCATAATAATTATATTATACACATAATTTAAAGCCGTTTACAAACATACACTTTATCTCAATACTAGCTGTGTCCCCCGGTTTTATCCCCATTGCTCAGCTCCTTTAGCGTGATGATATAATACAATAATTATAGTCTATAGTCTTCCCCGATAATTAATAAGCTACCTAGCTATCTAAAATTGAAACAATTTTTGAAATCAGACTCGTAGTTCCTGAGATAAGTTAACCAAAAAAACAAACTACAGTATTAAGTATGTGCATATTAAAATTATTTTCAGTAACTAATTAAAATGTCTAAACTAATCACGAAGAAGGTGATAAACTCCCCGGAGACCTGCGTGGATGACAACCTACGAGGGGTGGTGGCATTGTACCCGAATTTGAAGCTTCATCCTAAGCACAGAGTTGTTACTATACGTCAAAATGTAAGTGATATAAGATGGTGGAATGTCCAGAATATCGTTGTATTTTATAGATGCTTTATAAAAAAAAAAAATACACTTATCCTTTGCATAAGGGGTCGCCTGGTAGAGATCACTCTAAACTGATAAGGCCGCCTCATCATAAATAAAGCTATATGAGTACCTATGTGTTATTTTCTTTTCCGTTTAATCAAAGTATGTATAATAAAAGTTTTAAATATATAAATAAATAATAGTTCATGTACCTGAGCATTCATCTACGTAAATACACCTTCGTATACAAACTTTAACATTAGCTATTTGTTTTTTAATATGGCCTAAATTGCTACTAAAGACTAAATTATACTAATTGTATATTGCATTTAAATATTGAATTAAATTTAATTTTCCAGAGTGACTCTAAAAGAGTGGCCGTTCTTGGCGGAGGCGGTTCGGGCCATGAACCGTTTGCAGCAGGTAGGATTTTAAGTCTAACAATTTGAGCAAACATTTTTGAACCCAAAGTAGAGCTATTAAATTTTTGGTGATTATTTTAAAATATGTAATACCCAACCACAAATTAAACAAAAACACGTGTGGCACTCGGGGACTGCCGCGGTAAAGCTATTGCATGCTATGCTTTCAAGCCACACCTCCGTGCCCGTCGGAGTGGGGAGCGTGAGGTTTTTTCGTTACGGAATTTCTGGATTCGGTCCCCGCGCTCAAGGCTCGCGATAGAAGCTATGCAATAGCTTAAAAGAAAATTAAAGAAATAACGAGTTCAAAACAGCTGAAAGTGTGATTAGTAGGCATAGATAAGTAAGCTCTCTCAATTCAGCATTTTACCGATACCATACATAAGCATGTATTGAAATATAATTATATTAATCGCTAAGTGTACATTTTATGTATTTATAATAATTAACCGTAATAAAACGCAGGTTTCATCGGTGCCGGCATGTTGGATGGCGCGGTGGCTGGCGGCGTGTTCGCCTCTCCCCCCACTGGGAATGTGCTGTATGCTATAACACAGTTATATAAATATAATTCAGGTATTTATGCGTTTACTATTTACATTTCAAGATATTATTAAGTTGTCATCATAATATTTTGTAAGGTTCTTCTTGGTTGAAAATACTACGCGCGAAGAGACAATGCTTCATTTCGACTTTTTTTTCCATCCCTATTTTTTTTTGACATTTTTTGAATATACATGTATTATTTCGAGCTTTTGTTTAAAACTACAAAACAAAATAAATTATACGTAAATGTTCTTTTACATTTAGGTGGTGTATTAGTGCTTCTTGGAAATTATACTGGCGATCGATTGAACTTCGGAAAAGCCTTTGAGAAGGCTAAGGTAGCTGGTATTAAGGTAAGTTTTCACTTATCACTTATATATACAAACTGGGCTAAAAAGAACTGTGTTTAGTTTTAATGAAAATAGCATTGTTGTTATATTATATGGAGATAGTCTTAATCTAAAAAAACATGACATTGATATAGGATTTCAAAAAATGTTGAAAATTAGTAGTGAGACAAAATGCAAATTTATGTTGTGTACATTACCATATTTGCCTGGTTTGACACAAAATCAATATAGATTTATCTATAACATTAACTTAAAATTATATAATTTAACAAATCATCATAGTGATGCATTTATATATTTTGACATAAATTCATGTACAAAATCTTTTTGCTTGACAAGGAATACAGTGTATCTGCCATTTAGATATAAGAGAGAACTTGCTATGTTAATAGCATATAAAATTATTAACCAGTCTGGTACATGTTTGGTATCAGACCATCGATCTACTATAATTTTATGTAGTAGTAATTATATACATCAACCGAGGTTAAGTGTTGACGGACAAACTAGCCCTAAGCTAGATTTAAACTAGTATGTAAGACAACAGCTAAGCAGCCTTTTTCCATTGTACATCAAAATATTCAAGGCTTGGCTAGCAAATTATTAGAAATAGAATTATTTTTAAATCATAATAGTATAAAAATATTTTGTGTAACAGAACATTGGCTTAAACAATGTCAGTTGTTATTAAATATTGATAATTATAAATTAAAAAGTATATACTATAGGGCACATGCTATTCATGGAGGTTCTCTTATTTTTGTTCACAATAGTGTTAAATGCAAAGAACGAACTGACATTGTAAGTCTTTCTGTAGAACGCACCATTGAACTGTCCTGTGTTGAGCTTGAGCGTTATATTATTGTTTGCGTATACAGACCTCCTTCCAGTGACTATAATATGTTTGAGACAGTCATGGAAGAAACATTAAAGCGTTTAGGCAGGAGTAAAAAGAAGGTAATAGTATGTGGTGATTTTAATATTGATTTACTTTCACACACACAGACGGCAACACGAATAGTTAATTTGTTTCACTCATTTAATCTGTACAAAGTTTTTGATGAACCCACACGAATTACACCTACTTCTGCAACTTGTATTGATAATATATACTGTGATTGCAACTGTCTAGAAAAAAATATCCTCAATATACTGACTTCAGATCACTGTGGCCAGAAAGTAGTTTTGGAATGGGATTGCATACCTAAGTTTAAAAGAATTAATGTTAGGCCTATAACTAAAAAAGGCATTGATAAATTTAGAGATAATATTAATAATAAACTGCCTAACCTGAATGATCAATCCTTTTATAATAATCCTTGTGAAATGTTTACAAATCTTTTTAATTTAGTTCATAATGAGTTTAAAAAAATATTTAAAGTTAAATCCTTAAGTATCACCAAGGATTTACCATTTAGTCAATGGGCAACACCTAGTATACACAGATGCAGGAACATTCTATATGAGTTATATGGCATGAAGCAATATAACAAAGACTTGTCATTCCATAATTATGTTAGAAATTATTCAAAAACTTTTAAAAAAGTTTGTTTCACTGCCAAGTGTCTATATGTCAGAGATAAAATACGCAACTCTGATAACAAAGTTAAAACTGTTTGGACAATTATTAATGGTGAAATGGGCAAAAGCCGGACAAATAGTACCATAAAACTTGTAAATGCTGGCAGGGTAATTGACAAAAGTGCTGATGTTGCGCTTGCTTTTGAAGATTTCTTTAGTAGTGTCCCTGTTAGTATTACTAAAAACTTAAATTCATCATCAGTGCTTGCGGAGTCCTATTTGAGGGACCATGTTGCGGAGTGTAATGTATTATTTGAATTGCGACATGTGACTGCAGATGAAATTGTTAAAACTTTTAAAACATTAAACTTAAAAAAAACATGTGATCTCTGGGGAATGTCTGTGAATTTAGTAAATAATATTATAGAAAACATTGCCAACCATTTAGCGTTTATATTTAATCAATGTTGTGACTGTGGTATATTCCCTGATTTATTAAAGTTTAGTAAAGTTATTCCTTTATTCAAAAGCGGTGACCAAGAAGACTGTAATAACTATAGGCCTATTTCTATTTTACCAACTTTGAGCAAAGTCTTCGAGAAATTGATTTTAAACCAATTATGTAGTCATTTTGTTTCAAATGGTTTACTGCACGCCAAACAGTTTGGTTTTACAAGGGGGCGCTCTACCACTGATGCTGGAATAGCTCTTTTGTCACATATATATAAAGCATGGGAAAATTCAAAGAATGCTTTGGGGATATTCTGCGACCTTTCTAAGGCTTTCGACTGTGTAGAACATTCCACTCTATTACGGAAACTAAATTTTTATGGTATCAAAGGTTTATCTCAGGACCTCATAGCTTCATATCTTCAGAACAGGGTACAGACCGTTGTTGTTAATGGAGAGAAATCTTGCGGTGCGCCGATTAACATTGGTGTTCCGCAGGGATCTATCTTAGGACCGTTTTTGTTCTTAGTGTATATTAATGACCTACCTTATTATTTGCAGGATATGTGTGAAATAGTACTGTTTGCAGATGATACCTCATTAATATTTAATGTGGATAGATATGACACAAATGTTGACGAAGTAAACTCTGCTCTTTTACGCATATCTAATTGGTTTAATGCTAATAATTTATTATTGAATGCAAAAAAAACAAATTGTGTAGAGTTTATCCTTCCAAATGTAAAAAAGGTCAAAAGGGATATCATTTTAAACGGGGAGGTATTAAACCCTGTCGAGTCTACTGTTTTTCTTGGTTTGACACTAGATGAGAAGCTACAATGGGGGACCCATGTTGCCACCACCGCTGCTAAGCTCAGCTCAGCTGCATATGCAGTTCGAAGAATAAGGCATCTCACCGATGAAGATACGGCTAGATTGGTTTATTTTAGTTACTTTCATAGCATTATGTCCTATGGAATTCTACTATGGGGCAGGGCTGCAGATATAGAAACTATATTTATATTACAGAAAAGAGCCATACGCTCTATATATAATTTACGTGCTCGGGACTCACTAAGAGATCTCTTTAAGAATATTGGTATCCTCACTGTACCATCACAGTATATATTTAATAATGTTTTACATGTACACAAAAACGCGGACTTACACACAAAAGTAGGAGATAGACACTGTTATGGCACAAGGAATAGAAATAAAATTGAAATGCCATTTTATAGGTTAGCTAAAGTTAAAAATTCATTTATGGGCCAAGGTATACGTTTTTACAATAGAATTCCTCATAGTATTAAAGAGCTTAGTAGTGTTAAATTTAAAACTTATTTAAAAAATGTATTAGTTCAGAGAGCCTACTACAGCATTAAGGAATATATGGAAGATGAAAATCCATGGAGGGTTGTCGCGTAAGAATAACAGGACAGTTCTTTGGCATATTATGATAATATATAATATTATGTAGTTAGATGTAAGTAACATGTAATGTAAAATTATATTGTATATGGACATGACTTTAAAAGAGCAACTATGGAGTTTCTTGCCGGTTCTTCTCCATAGATACTGCTTTCCGAATCGGTGGTAAATTTAAAGAATGTAATGACGATTCAAAAGTGCTTCTGGAAGAAGTCTAATTGAATAAATAAATGTTTGAGTTTGAGTTTGAGTTTGTGAAAATCATCCATGATAATTGCCTTAACTTAACACAAGCTGTTCATATGTTACGTCATTCATTTGCAATAATAGTTAGTTTCTTTAGTAATATAAGATTAAGTTTTATTTTTAACGACTGTTCTGTTTTATGTTTATCTTGTTATAGTCGAAGTATATTAGGTATCTTGAAATATTGCTTTATATAATTTATAAAACCTGAAATATGATTTTAGGTGGAAGGCTTTATCGTGGGCGAGGACGTCGCGTCGAGCCACAACAAAACCGGCGGACGGAGCATGTGCGGAGAAGTGTTTTTATACAAGGTAAAATTCATTAATAATATAGATTAACAAACATTTATTAACTTAGATTATTGTAACAAAATCTATTATAGCCAAGAATTGTAAGCATATTTATATAGAATACACTTTAAATATTCCAGTTATGTGGCAGCATGTCCCAAAAGGGGTACGATCTCCAGACCATTCACAAAATGGCAGGCGAAGTGAATAAGCACATGGCCACTTTAGGAGTCTGTTTGTCTGCTTGTTCTTTACCTGGTAAGTTTTATAAAAAGTTTAATTTTTGGTAAAAAGATTAATTCCTTTAATTCCTAGAAGAATAACAACATCTCAGGTATTTAGTACAAAATCAAATAGATCTATTTCTATAACAATTAATAGGTATCTTTCCCTGTAAAGAACTCCCAAAAAATGAATCTATCCACTTATAATTATTTTGAAATTGCAGTCTTGCAGTAGTGCATTCTTTAATATATTCTGTAAGAAATTGCAGTTCTGTTCTGCTTGTTGCAATTATGTATAACATTAAAATTATATATTCCTTGGAATTTTAGCAAAGATCCTTAACTCCTAATACTTAAAATATCCTTATTATAGGCCAACCACCATTATTCGAAATAGCAGCTGATGAAATGGAGATAGGCGCGGGCGTGCACGGCGAGGCGGGTGTGGAAAAACGCAAGATGGGAACCGCGAAAGAGATTGTTGCTATTATTCTGGATCAGGTCAGAACTAATATTACTAAACAGTATTTTTTTTATTAAAACATAAGGATATAGTGCTTTGGTTTTAAAGTAAAAAAAAATATAGCCATGTCCCGAAAAGTATCTTAATTCTAGTTTCTACTAGTGAAATAATGTTAAAATCGATAGTTTCACATGTTCTAGCTCGGATTTAACTAAATTTTCATTAGTTACAAACTTACAGGGTAGTGGCACCTTAAAAAATTGACTGAAACTAATTTCTGAACTACATTACAATGTTTGTGTATTTAATTTTCTAAACTTGTCTAATAGGTGACCGCGCATTTGAAACTAAAAGCCGGCGCTCGAGTAGCCGCCATGATCAACAACTTGGGAGGCACTTCGTTAATGGAAATGAATATTATTGCCGCTGAAATAAAAGATTATTTGGGTAAGTCATTTTTATGAACCTGTTGATACATTACTTTTAACAACTCTACATTTCTACTTTCTTTTTATTTTTTTTAAGATTTCTTCTTTTATTTCAAGAAGATTTTTATAAACTTCAGTAAGAAATACTGCAATTTTTCTGTCTATCTGAATTACATCTAAAAAACCGGTCCGATTATATGTGCATTTAAAAAAGTGATTACCTGCGCACTGCTTAACAAAAAATTTAAAAAATTTCTACTTTTTTGTCAGCTTTTCCCTAATATTTTTAATTATTATTATCAAAATTACACTTCATTGTTTATTCATTTACATTTCAGTTCAAAAGAAAATCCGCGTCGAAAGGATATTCTCAGGGCACCTAAAAACCTCGCTCGACATGCAGGGCTTCCAAATCTGTTTGTTACACCTAAATGACAAAAATGGTGACCTCTGGTTGGAGTTAATTGATTTCCCCACTAATGCGCTGGGATGGGTGGGTGGAGCCATGTCTGTGGGGGATGGTGAGGATGGGGATGGCGAGGATGAAGAGGATGGTGTACAGAATGATGCGAAGAAGGTAAGGTTTTTATGGGCATTTTTATGGGCCTGTTGAAATAGTTGGTGAAAAGAACTAAGCGAACCATATCCAGAAGTTGTTTGTTGTTTTCATGTTCATAATACATAAAATACTTAAAAAAATACAAATTCCAGATCCAATCCGGTCCCGTTCTCCCCACAAAAACGCAAGACCTCGTCCGTTCCGCACTGTGCGTCGCGTGTGACGACCTAATAAAGAATGAGCAGTTGTTGAATAGACTCGACTCGGGCTGCGGGGACGGGGACTGCGGGATTACCCTCAAGAAGTTTGCGGAAGGTAGTTTTGGATTTAAGTTTTTTTTTAATAAGGAATTTATTTTTTAAGGATTTCGATAATAATAAATATTGTTTTAAATATGATATAATATGTATATATTTTAACACATTAAAAACGAATATGTATTCGTAAAAAAAAAACAATAAAATAAGTAAAATAATAAATAATTATTTTCTCCAACAGCCGTAAAATCCTACTCAAAGACAGCGTCCTTCGAATATCCTTCTAAATTCCTGTGGGAGCTGTCAGAAATAGCGGAAACGGATATGGGCGGCACTTCCGGTGGAGTGTACAGTTTGGGACTGGCGGCCGCTGCGCAGGAGTTTATGATGTGAGGATTTTGTACTATTATTTATGTATACTGAATTAAAACAAAATATCTATGAAATAATTTGATTTAAAAGACACACCCACCGAATCCAAAAGTATCAATTAGGTAGGTATTCTAAATTATGAAAAGTACTTGTAGTATAGTATATTTCAAAGACAGTAGAGAAATAATCATAGTTAATTAGTTTGTTTCCATATCTTAAATTCATTATTATTTAATATATCATATAAAACATTTTAATATAATTTCAGCGCTAAAACAAATAACAGCGAAACATGGTTATCAGCTTGGAATTCTGCAATGGCCGCCATCACAAAGTATGGAGGCGCGGAGCCTGGAGATAGGACTATGGTAATATTGTTTCTATCTTTAAGAATAGGTTTCATTTATTTAAATAATATGTTATGAAAAGTACAGGCTGATCCTGTACTCTCCTAAAATATCCTTTATGTTATGTTGTTTAAGATAAATAAAGTAGAATTTGTACAATTTAGAATTAGTTAGGTATCTACAAAACGGCTGGATGCGTTTTGATCAATATTATCGAACTTTACCGAAAGATAACTCGTTTTTACAAAAGGATTTAATAATACTTTTATTATTATGTTTTATTATTTTCTTTTTTGCAGTTGGACACACTACACGCGGCAGCGATAGCATTTAAAGAGGGTTTAGCAGAATCAAAATCAATAAAAGATATTCTTAGAAAAGTAATAGATGCCGCGGATAAAGGTGCAAAGGGCACAGCTAATATGGTAGCCAGGTAATTCTGCCATTTATTTGGTGTAAAATCGTAAATTTTGAGGTGATTTTGAGTGTAGTTACCTGTACCACAGATTAATAGCCTAACCCTAACCTAAATATCTACTTATCTATTTTAAAATCCGCTTTCATTATTACCTATGATTAATACACTATGTATCAAAAATATGAGAAATAATCCGTATTACTTGGACCATATAAATTAAAACAAAAAAGACGGGTTGCACTCCGGGAGTGCCGGCAGAAGTGAAAACTTGATTATTAACGTTCAGCATGTTTGATATTTTGGAATGGTATCCGTACCTTACGCATGGAATATGACGCTTAAAAAAAAAACAAAAAAACATCCGTCTTACGCTTTTTCGATCAGGCCACGTGTCCTGACGCGAGTTTAAGATTTTATACCCAACGCCGCTAAAGAAGTTTTCACTTCAATAAAAATCTAGCATGTGCCTCCGGAATTGTCTGTGTAGTCAATTCAATTCTTAAATCAATTGCTAGCTCTTTGCGTATATCTATAATAAATCCACCAATACCAAACCATATTCAACTCTATTCCATACTAATAAAGCACACATCAATTGAATTGTAATGATTTATATCGACACTAGCTTTCCACCCGCGGCATCGCCTGCGCAGTCAAAGAAAAACCCGCATAGTTCCCGTTCCCGTGGGATTTCCGGGATAAAACTTACTCGGGTAACAAAATATCTCCATACCAAATTACATGCAAATTGGTTCAGTAGTTTAGGCGTGATTGAGTAACAGACAGACAGACAGAGTTACTTTCGCATTTATAATATTAGTAAGGATTATCACCAGTGCCCAACCATATTCAACTCTATTCAAAACTAATACAGCACATATTTGCAGGGCGGGTCGCGCCTCGTACGTGGCGAGCGGGTACACACGCGACGAGGACGCGGGCGCGCGCGCGGCTGCCGTGTGGATCAATGCTTTACTTAGTACTGTTGTGGAACAATGTTAACTATAAGATTGTTATTATTTGTTAATAAAACATTTCAAATATATTTTGCTTTTTATTATCATTTTCATACCGGTATTTTTTTGTTATCTTCTTATATATAAAAATGAATCGCAAAATGTGTTGGTAAGCGCATAACTCGAGAACGGCTGAACCGATTTCGATAATTCTTTTTTTATTATATTCCTTGAAGTACGAGGATTGTTCTTATGTAGAGAAAACGTAAACATGTACCACGGGCGAAGCCGGGGCGGACCGCTAGTTGTTGATAAATTTGTATGTGAACAACTTACCTACTATAGATATGAAATAACGTGAGATTGTTATTGATTGTAACGTTACAATATTCTTATGTTCTGTAACAATATAAAAATAAGTTTTTTTAATAATAAAAACTCATATAAAATAAAACAATAAAATATCCAACAACATTATTTATTCACAAAACTAACGTCATCTCTAAAATTAAACACTCATACTCTATAATTTACACAAAAATAATACTAAAATTTTATCACTTATGAGATACAAAAGTGAGTTTATTCACATATTTAGGAGACCAGTGTAGTAATGATAGTCAGTATTAATACAAGTAGGATGAAGTTTTAAGTTCGTTATTGTATCAAGTGAAAAATTGATATTCGAAAATATAATAATTGACAGATACACGACTATAAAAAAAAACATTTTGACATGTCACCGAAAAAAAAGATAACATGAAAATTTGGCGCCCAAAACTCCGCCATTATAATGGGATCATTTTTTATGGTAGGGTATTTCTATTGCTTATTGAATGTATAATTTGTATAAAAATATTGCTGTCTTGGGCCAATATAAGAATGTACAAAAAATAATTTAGTATGTAATTTATCATAGCATTAAAATGAGAGAATATTTATTATTTAGATTCATTATGACCTAAGTACTTACCCTAGTCCCTATAGATAGCTAAATTTTCTTTGCGCTAGATCTAATGAAATTTTATTTATTTTCATTTAATTTATAAGTTATCTTATTGTTATCTACGACAAAATAGTGATTAACAAAAATAGTGTTTTGTCAAAAAATACGCAAGTATGAAAAAGCTATAATTTTTCTTGATAAAATGTATCTCACAGTTTTATCTTATTTTTATTTTTCATTTATTTGTTAAAAATCACAACAACAATGGATAAAATTAATGGCAATATATTTTGTATTCAGGCAATTTAAATATAACTGTTATAGGCAAACTCCGAAGCTCCGGCGCTCCTAGGTTGGACTGGTCAATCCTCAGGTCAGACTGAATGACTTAGTCAAAGCCCAAACAAATGTAAATTTTCGGCCTTTGACTAAACAATTTTCGTCAAACCTGGGAGAGACTAATTTGTTCAGGCAAACGTCAAAACACAATTTTATTAAATCGGGGTTTGACGAGTCAAACTCCGATATAGGTATGAAGTGTCTTATCTTCGTATATTTGGAAGCATTTTATCATTTAAGCAGCTTTCAAGTCTTAAGAACCGCTTAACTCTGCCAGTTCTGACATCTGATTGGTCAGCTTACGTGATTTTCACTTTTATATTTGAGATGCTTTGAGAGAATGCCGTGTGGCATTAGGCCCGCCTTTTGTACGATGTGCAATAAAGTATAAAATAAATAAATAAATGCTTTGGAATATACGGAGGTTAGTTTGTATAAGATTAAGTATAAAAAAATTAACATTTTTAACATTTTGATGTTTATTGTTTTAAAAATTTCTTAAGTAATTAAAATGAAAAATTAATCATTTTTCTGACATGGTGAGGCATTAACTTTAATGTTAATTGTTTAAATAATTTCTTAGGTAATTAAAGTGACAAATTAATCATTTTTCTGACATGGTGAGGCATTAATGTTAATTGTTTTAATAATTTCTTAGGTAATTAAAATGAAAAATTAATAAAAGACTAGTTGATGAACGACATTTAACGGTCTAGTCTCGTTGATGAAAAATGCGTCGACGACCCATTCCTAGTCGGAACACCGCGGTCCGCGAGAGACATTATGAAGGTTCATAAAGTTCATAAGATTTAAACATGTTCAGATCAACGTTTGACCGAGAATTGCAGTCGCTTCTAGGATTGACTAGGCCAAAACCGAAACAGAATAATTTACTTTCGACGTTTGACTGAAAAGTTAGGAGCTCCTGGGTTTGACTAAAAATACTTCAGGAAAAGGGCGAAATTGAAATGTATTTCGGGGATTGCCTGATGGCTTTGGCCAAACCTAGGATAAACCAGTCCTTCCGCGAAGAGACTGTGTATCGGACTTTGACTATAACATAACAATATAATCTATGAATTGGTAATCTAATAGTTTATTGTCTCAAAAGTCCCACTCGGTAGTTTTCTCTATGTTCATTTCTGATAACTTCTCTTCTAATAATAAAGCTGATATGTCATCTGAAAAGATAAAAAGATAAAAATAAATGAAAAAAAAATTGGTTGTCTGTAAAGTAGGTTTACGATCGAGATGTTTACGTGATAACATAATGCAGTGGCAGCGCTCGAGATGAGACGGGAGATCGGTCCGTCTCTCTCTCGTTATACCTGCGATCGCGCTCGTGAGGTTTTGGTGTGACACAAGTTTCTGAACATGTCACCCGACTAAAACGATTTTAAAAACGTTATCACGTTAAAACAAAGAAAAGTATAACATCTATACTAATATTATAAAGCTGAAGAGTTTGTTTGAACGCGCTAATCTCAGGAACTACTAGTCCGATTTTAATAATTATTTCGGTGTTAGATAGTCCTTTTATCGAGGAAGGCTTATAGGCTATATACGATTACGTTAAGATTAACAAGAGATGAGTCACGCGGGTGAAACCGCGAAGCGCAGCTAGTATTAGGTAAGAGTATAGTATTTATATCAATGCATCATTTTAAATCAGTCATTAAGAGTAAGGTAAGGTTGCGCAAATTAAAAAAAAAAAAACACTGTAAAATCTGCAAATCAACAATTATTCATTAAGGTAATAAATAAGAAGTTAAAAAGTACAACAATAAACAAAAGTCAATAAAATTTAACACTACATACACCGTTTCTACTTTCTACCAACGAAAACATTCCAATAACAAAAAAGTCATTTTTTTGTAAAAACATTACTCACTCTGATCCGGTTTGATCGGTTTCACCCTTCCTATGAGACTGGGAAGGTAGTCTGTTTTTCTGATTTGCTTGAAGAACGGATGATTCAATAGTTGTGTTGCTGACGGCCGCTTGTCTGGGTCACTGCAAATACAATTAAGGGCTGATTTTTCAATCGTTGGTTAAAACTTATTCATCGAATAACGTATTAAACTACGATTTCAAAAATGTATTCTAATTGTCCGTATTTGACAGTTTACAGGTGACATTTTAAAATGTTCGTGTAATACTTATTGGACGGATAAAATTTTAAACAAGGACTCTCTCAGCACTAGTTCAAGATTTACTTAAAACTGATGTAAATGACAATTAATTTAGCATCGCTTTGCTCTACAATAAGTTTGTTCTTACAAACTCAATAGTTTCTGATTTTAAAAACAACACTTTTTTATGACTATGGTAAAAAAGTACTCTTTGGGGTAAGTTCGGACATTGTACTTTTAAATGCTCTTCTATTTAAACAATTGGGTATTTGGATAAAAAAAGTTTTTGTGCTAAATGGAAAGATTATATATATTAGTTTTATAACAAAACTATTTTAAAAAAAAATTTTTTTGCAATAATTCAAAAGTTATTTCAAAATAAAAATTAGTCTTTGAATCCAGTACCGAAACCACACCGATAACTCTCGAAGCGTCACCCGACCGCGTTTGACGTCATAATGTTAGTTTTCACTCATTGCAGTTGATAGAAAAACGTATACAACTATAACATTTTGACGTCACATCTATCGTGACCAGTCATGGCGCGTTTATAGTCACGTGACTTTAATTTAAATTTCATCAATTTTTAATTGCTTATAATTAATTGAAAAGTATTTTTTTTGGAGTTTTTTGCATTAAATATCAATATTATTAATAATAAAGTTTTAAAATACATAAAAAAATCAATATTTTTTTATTATTCAAATACTCAATTAAACAAAAAATTAATTTATTTATTTTTCAGCATGGCGGTGTGGTTACAAACATTTGGGACTTACCTGTTAAGTTAAATGTTCTATTGAATATAGCATAAGGTCTATTAAAAAATCTACTATATATCTACCTGATCTTTTACGTTCTAAAATGATTTTTTGATGATTTTTTTAATTCCACTAAACAGACGTGCGGCTCGTCGGAGCAACGCCCGGGAACTCAAGGTGGCGTTCAAAACAAAATGATGTCGTACAGAATGTTGCCACTGTAAAACAATACGCTCGTATTCGCAGAATTTTAGATGTTTACGTTCATACCCCATATCCGGACTTACCTCAACTCACCTTACTTACGTGGTCGTGACTCGTGATAAGTGTATATTTGAGGCCATAGACAGAGAGGCTACACTGTTTCTTTAGCCTAATAACCGTACCTCGTAGCGCATAGCATGTACCGTGTCCCGTATAGAATATATCGCGTAGCATGTAACGCGTAGCGTCTAGCGTGTAACGCATAGCGGCTATTTTGTAAAGTGTAGCGTGTACAGTGTAGCACGTAACACGTAGCGTGTAACATATGGCTGGTAACGTGTAGCGTGTAGCATGTATAGTGTAGCGCATAGCTTATAAAGCGTAGCTTGTAGCGTGTAGCGAGTTACGCGTAGCATGTAGCGTGTACCGCGTAGCGCTTAACATGTAGTGCGTAGCATGTATCGTGT
>CAJQZN010032360.1:19549-30550 GCA_907164685.1 Colias eurytheme | reverse complement strand
TGTTAATGGAATTTACGGGACGACGTGGTCGCTAAGCGACAAAGTCCAAAAATTAAAAAAAAAAAAAAAAAATTCTTTTTATAGATTTTGATAATACTTATATTTCCACAGTCACAGAACTTATATTACTAGATTTCCGCCCGCGGCTTCGCCCGCATTTTCAAAGGAAAACCCGCATAGTTCCCGTTCCCGTGGGATTTCCGGGATAAAACCTATCCTATGTGTTAATCCAAGTTACCCTCTATATGTGTCCTAAATTTCATTGTAATCGGTTCAGGAGTATTAGCGTGAAAGATTAACAAACACACACACACACACACACATCCTCACAAACTTTCGCATATTTATAATATTAGTAGGACTATAGCTAATGACTTATTCATGGTACAAGAAGTAGATACGGACAATTTTCATAATGACTGTATTATAGATCATTAGGTACAAACTACTGGGTATATACTAATAAAAGAACTAGTGGTCCGCCCCGGCTTCGCCCGTGGTACATATTTTGCAATAAAAGGTAGCCTATGTCCTTTCTCGGATATCAAAATATCTCCATACCAAATTTCATGCAAATTGGTTCAGTAGTTTAGGCGTGATTGAGTAACAGACAGACAGACAGAGTTACTTTCGCATTTATAATATTAGTAAGGATAGCGGGGTGGGTTTCGTAGGCTAAATTCATCATTTGAAACATTTGTACCGTCGACTATGTACTTTTTATTGCCTACTTCAGCTTATAAGTTTAATATTTTAAACTAAATAGAAATAGGAAGCCATTACCTATAGTAGAATCTACCCTCTGTGAGATCAGGAGTAAGAAGAAGATGAAACAATAAATAGAATGACAACCTTCCTTATAAAGACAATCCAAATGACGTCACATTCATTTATTAGCAAGGTAACTGTGACGTCATAGTAATTTCTAAACTCATTTATCAAGAATTCAATGACTAATTTAAATACATACAATTTGATGCATTTTGGAAGTTTCCCAAACCGTGGGAGCTTGTATGACAAATGTCACCATACTAATTCAAGTATTTATTTATCAAAAGGTTTTGTGTAACTGTAATAGCCCTGACTTTTAAATGGCAAAGCGATTGGAGGTACCAATTGTTATGTTTGTATCATTGTTGTTTTGATATTAGCGTTTATTTTGATTATTATTGCGTGTGGGATAGATATACGGTTTTATTAAATTATTTTTCCTTATGAGAATAACGGGTACATAAGCCATTTTATTTATAAGCAATAAAGACGAAAGAATGAGACGCTGAAGCAAGGTATTGTGGTAATCCACAATCAAATAGTGGAACAATAGGCATATTTAACATATAATATATCAGAGATGCCATAATATTAAATTCTTTAAGAGACTAGAAAAATCCTATGTATTTTAAAAACGTTTGCAAGAATTACTCTTACACGCAAAAACATCAAATCAGATCAGTAATCAATTTGATAGAGATAGACAATAATCTACATAAACACATAGTATACTTTTATCCAGATACCAAGCGATACAGTATAGAATATTAGTCAGTAACCGCAGTAGGTACCAATCAAATCTGCGGTTTGGATGCAATATTATTTATCTTCCATATAATTAACGGCGCACTCAGCTTGTGCATTATATATGAACCTCTTACGGTGGTGTTAAGTACTGTGTCCTTCAGTTTGGTTAAATTTATGGAATTGGGGCTATTTATAGATACTGGTAGCAACAAAATCCGATGAATATCGATTTCTACATAAAAATAAGAGGGCGTTTTCTCTACATACCGACGCTTAAATATAAAGAACATTGCTAGCTAGTATTAATTAGAGAAATCAATTCATATTTTAAAAATTACATTATAATATACTAGCGGTCCGCCCCGGCTTCGCCCGTGGTACATATTTACGTTTTCTCTACATAAGAACCATCCTCGTACTTCAAGGAGTATAATAAAGAAAGAATTATCGAAATCGGTCCACCCGTACACGAGTGATGCCGTGACCATGGAAAACGGGTTTCATATAAATATATTTAGATTAGCTTGCTGATTAAACACGAAATCTCACAAAATATAACTTATTTTCCAACAACTTTTGTAACATAAAGCCGTGAAAGTTCAAGTTCTACTAATCATACCAGCTTTATAAGTTTATAACTTATAATTGTCATCACTACATAGTATAAAACAAAGTCGCTTTCTCTGTCCCTATGTCTCTGTGTCCCTTTGTATGCTTAAATCTTTAAAACTACGCAACGGATTTTGATGCGGTTTTTTTAAATAGATAGAGTGATTCAAGAGGAATGTTTTAGTATATAATTTATTAGGTTTTAGACAAAGCGGGCGTAGCCGTGGGCGGTAAGCTAGTTAAATATCATTACCAAATCACTTTTCCTCACAGAAACATTTCGAAAACATTAACATCTCAACCCTTTATACAAAACGAAGCGCTGAAAGGCAAGTTTCTAGTCCAGCGAGCAGTTTCCGCAGTATTTCAAGTCAGACAGATAAATAATTACAATACGCAAAGCCTACGCAGTAATTCAAACGCCCTTCTGGAATTTTCTATGGCCAAGAGCTGAAGAACGATTTACGATTTATGATTATTGTATCGGTGTTTTTTTTCACAAAAAGCTCATATCGCACGGAAAGCTTAATTTTCACAAAAAGCTCTAATCGCACGGAGAGCTTAATTTTTACAGAGAGCTTTAATCCCATTGAGAGCTTAATTTTCACAAAAAGCTCATATCGCACGGAAAACTTTATATTCACAAAAAGCTCTATTCGCACAGAAAGCTTAATTTTCACAAAAAAGCTCTAATCGCATGGAGAGCTTAATTTTCACAAAAAGCTCTAATCACACGGAAAGCTTAATTTCCACAAGAAGCTCTAATCACACAGAGAGCTTAATTTTCACAAGAAGCTCTAATCACACGGAGAGCTTAATTTTCATAAAAAGCTCTAATCGCACGGAAAGCTTAATATTCACTAAAAACTAATCGCATGGAGAGCTTAATTTTCATTAAAGGCTCTAATCGCACGGAGCTCAATTTTCACAAAAAGCTCTAATCGCACGGAGAGCTTAATTTTCACAAAAAGCTCTAATCGCATGGAGAGCTTAATTTTGACAAAAAGCTCATATCGCACGGAAAGCTTAATTTTCACAAAAAGCTCTAATCGCACGGAGAACTTAATTTTCACAAAAAGCTCTAATCGCACGGAGAGCTTAATTTTCACAAAAAGCTCTAATCGCATGGAGAGTTTAATTTTCACAAAAAGCTCTAATCGCACGGAGAGCTTAATTTTCACAAAAAGCTCTATTCGCACGGAAAGCTAAATTTTCACAAAAAGCACTAATCGCATGGAGAGCTTAATTTTCACAAAAAGCTCTAATCGCACGGGGAGCTTAATTTTCACAAAAAGCTCTAATCGCACGGAAAGCTAAATTTTCACAAAAAGCTCTAATCGCACGGTGAGCTTAATTTTCACAAAAAGCTCTAATCGCATGGAGAGCTTCATTTTCACAAAAAGCTCTATTCGCACGGAAAGCTAAATTTTCACAAAAAAGCTCTTAATCGCACGGAGAGCTTAATTTTCACAAAAAGCTCTAATCGCACGGAGAGTTTAATTTTCACAAAAGCTCTAATCGCACGGAGAGCTTAATTTTCACAAAAAGCTCTAATCGCATGGAGAGCTTAATTTTCACAAAAAGCTCTAATCGCACAGAGGCTTTATTTTCAAAAAAGCTATAATCGCACGGTGAGCTTAATTTTCATAAAAGCTCTAATCGAGCGGAGAGCTTAATTTTCACAAAAATCTCTTATCGCACGCAGAGCTTAATTTTCATTAAAGGCTCTTATCGCACGGAGAGCTTAATTTTCACAAGAAGCTCTAATTCAATCACGCCTTAACCTACTGAACCAATTTGCATGAAATTTGGTATAGAGATATTTTGATACCCGAGAAAGGACATAGGCCACTTTTTATTGCGAAATATGTACCACGGGCGAAGCCGGGGCGGACCGCTAGTTTTACATAATTTGTACTTGTAGCCTCTTCTACAAACTCCGTTTACTTCGAAAATTTTTAATACTATTAAAACAAAGGAGAAACTATCGCCATCTCCTGCACTAGATATTTGAAAACAATAAAACGGTTGGTCGCCCTTAATCCGTTTCGGTTGTCTCGAGTATTTCGCTGTTTTTGGTTGATCAGCCTGATGCGTATTACAATCTAATTGCTGTCACTTGGTTTTAGCATTGGATTTTATTCTCATTGAAAACGCCTTGATGTTTTAGTGATTGTGCGATTTATTAATACATTTTGTTGAAAAGCAGATTTTATTAAATAAATAAATAAATATAAATAAATATTATAGGACATTATTACACAAATCGACCTAGTCCCACAGTAAGCTCAATTAAGGCTTGTGTTGTGGGTACTAGGCGACGATAAATATAATATTTAATAAATACATAATATATAGATAATAACACCCAGACCCAAGAACAAATAATTGAGTTCATCACACAAATATTTGCCCTGACCGTCGGCTCAGTAGGCAGTTACTTGACCACTGCGCCAACCGCGTCGTCGAAATTATTAGAAAAATTATTATTAGAAATTATTATTAGATTTGCTTATGGGAGCAAACTTGTATACTGGTATTATAATAGTGTCCGTTGGTATATGACTCTATTCACTTCAAATTACATTGGTAATATCACATAATAAAAGTGCATCGAAGTGCAAAAAAAATAACACAAATTAGAATATTAGGTATGTTATAAAGTATTATAAAAATAAAAAAATAAATAAAATAAAAAACACTTTATTGTACAATGCACAGATAAACAATACAATAATATACAAAAAGAATCTTCACCGTACAAATTGGCGGCCTTATCGCTTTGAAGCGATTTCTTCCAGGCAACCTTGGGATATAGGAAAATGAAAAGATTGAAAAAGGTAGATAGTGCATATACAAGGAGTGAATACAAATAAATATAATAGATATGAGTAAGTTATAAAATTACATATAACGAACGTGCAGAAGAGGATATTACATATATAAAAATTTCAGGTAGAGAAATAGGTAAAACAGAACAGATGCAGAATGATTATGAGGACAGATAATATTTTTTAATTGCAGCTTTAAAACTATTCAAAGTTTGCGCTTGCTTTATTGCGGTTGGTAGGGAGTTCCACAATCTTACGGCTTGCACGGTAAAAGATGAATCATAAAATTTGGAGATGTGAGCAGGCATACAAAGCGTAAGATTGTTAGAGGAGCGCAAATTACATTCATGAGACGAGCCCATAAATATAAATCTCTTTTTTAAGTAGGAAGGAGTTCTGGGATCGAAAAGGATTGAGTACAGGAGGGACAGGAGATGCGTATTCCGGCGAAGGCGGATAGGAAGCCATCTGAGTTGTGAGCGGAAGTCTGAGATATGGTCGAACTTGCGAAGACCAAAGATAAATCTTATCGCAAAATTTTGGAGGCGTTCTAATATTTTGTTTAAATGCTCCTCAGTAAGGTCTAAGTAGCTTGCATCAGCATAGTCGAGGATAGGAAGAAGCAAAGATTGTGCGAGCAAAATTTTCGTGGATATGGGCAAAAAATTGCGCAAACGTCTTAGCATTGCAGCAACACCAAAAATCTTACGACTAACGAGATTAATTTGCTCTGTCCAGGACAGGGTTTGGTCGAGAGTAATACCAAGGTTCTTTACAGTAGAATTACTGTAAGCTATTTGAACCCCCTCAATCGAGATCTTAGGTAGATCTGCAACAGAAACTCTGGAGATGTAATAAGGGCTACCTATTACGATTGCTTGGGTTTTATTTGGATTTATATTCAGTCCATATTTATGAGTCCAGCTTACAATAGTCCTAAGATCTTCATTTACACATCTTATTTCTTGTTCTAGACTGTCTATAGTAGAATGCCTATAAATCTGAAGATCGTCTGCATATAGATGGTAGAGAGAAGATATATTAGAAGTTATGGAATTGATAAAAATACTGAAAAGGAGGGGTGACAACACGCCACCTTGCGGAACGCCAGCAGTAACATCACACCAAGAGGAATACGTATTATCAACACGGATACACTGCCGACGTCCTTGCAAGTGGCTACGAAACCAATCCAACACTGCAGGAGATATATTAAGAGAACTAAGCACAGCTAACAAAATATCAAAATCAACAGTGTTGAAAGCATTAGAAAAATCTAAAAGAGTGAGAATTGTTAGCTGCTTATTATCCATTGCTAGGCGAATATCATCTGTAACCTTGACAAGAGCAGTGACCGTGCTATGTCCAGCTCGGAAACCGGATTGTAGAGGATCTAGGAGGGAGTTTCTCGTTAGAAAAGAGCACAGCTGCTGCTGCACCATTTTCTCGAGAATTTTAGAAAGGAAGGGGAGAATGGATATTGGGCGGTATTCGGAAAAACAGGAAGGATTGTTCTTTTTAGGGAGTGGGATAATATGAGCATCCTTCCATGCTTGAGGGAAACTAGCGGATGAAATAGAGAAATTAAGGATGTGTGATATGATAGGAGTGACTATGTCAAGGATAGGTAAAATCATAGCCCGGCCAATACTGTCACAGCCCATAGCATTCGAAGCAATGGACAATATGTTCTTCTTAATATCACTGTCAGTGAATGGTACGAAATTGAACGGTGGAAAATTGGGAGTTGGCAGAGAGGAAAGAAAGTTAATAGTATCACGTTTAGTGTTACTATCTAAAGGAGCAACGGAAGAAGTGAAATGTTTATTTAAAAGATTAATGTTAGTACTAAGAGGAACAGAATTATTACATGACTTACCAACCCCTAGAGATTTAAGAAATTTCCAGGTATTTGCTGTGTTGCCGTTCTCAACAGATTTATGAATGTAGCGTCGTTGTGCATCTCTACACATCATATTGCAGCGATTGCGGAGCTTCTTGTACTTCTCTCGATTGATGTCAGAGTTGTTACTTTTGAACCTGGATTTGGCAAGGTTTTTCTTATGAACTATAGATTTCAGTTCATCAGTAAGCCAGGGAGCAGGAGCATGTTTAATTTTGATAGATCTAATGGGTGCATGTATATCAAATAACTTTATTATAGCTGAGTTAAACACTTGAACTTTGGAGTCAGCTGTGTCCGATGAAAACACAGAAGACCAATCTATTTTCCTGGCATCTTCAAGTAGACGCTCGACATCCATCCCACGAAAATTACGCTGCAGCAGAACCTTGTGCTTCTTTTTAGGAGGACGTAGGAGGTATGAAAGGAAGATAAGATCATGAAAGGAGAAGGCATCAGCGGAGCATTGTCCGTGTTTTGAAACATGGTCAGTGGAAGAAACAATGATTAAGTCTAGGAGAGAGGGATTACAGCCAGGAGCAAAGTGGGTAGGATCAAGAGGAAGTAAATTTAAGTTACAAGAGGATAGAACAGACGATAGTTTTCTACTGCGTGTGTCATTTTTCAAAAGGCATGTATTGAAATCGCCCATAATTAACACATGGTCATACAGAGGACGTAGGTTTTCTAAGGTTTTCTCAAAAATAGGGAAATAGTAGTATTATAATTATTGTTCTCCAAGAACAGATAGATGATGGTTCATAATTAATTTGTATTATTTCATTAGCCGACTCAAGACTATTAGCCGTATACTTATACAATAGGTACTAAGTAAGACCTTTACAAAAAAATCTGTTCACTTGGACATCTAAATACCGAAATATCTGAGCATTAAGATTCCAAATGAAATTATGATTTTACTAAATACACCCGGCTATTTAGCATTCCGTTCGCAAGACGGTCCATGGAAGCTATAACTGGGAACATGGTCCCCATTATATTTCCAATACGATGTGATTTGCATAATTTAATCCCCTACAAAGGACCGATTCGAATTGACAGATGTATCTTCTCGTCCAATAATTATGATAATTTCAACTCGTTTGTTATATTGTTGGGTAATGTTGTTAAAGGGTTGGAATAATTAGGGGATATAATTGGTTTAAGTACCATTTTGATAGCATCTTTGTTCGCTTTTGCTTTTCGTTTCTGTAAATCATAAGGTAAACATAGGTGTAGAAAATAATGTTGAGTTGAGTTGATTATTGAAATTTATAAATAAATATTCAGTTTGTTTTATATCTGTGCCTTATAAAAGCTTCGCTCGTTTACAAAAAATCATCATATTGTAAGAAAAATAAGTCAAGTTCAAACTCAAACTCAAACTCAAACATTTATTTATTCAATTAGACTTCTTCTAGAAGCACTTTTGAAACGTCATAGGTACATATTTTTAACATTTACCACCGATTCGGAAAGCAATATCTAAGTTAAAAACATTATCCATTATTTATTATATTATTTAGTTGTTAATAAACACAGATACCGCAAAATAATTGAGCTATGCTGTTGGACGCTGATTCTACTGGTCTGTTAGATAAAATATGACTTTTATATGAATATTTAGGGTCCTACACAAATGTTTAATATCTTCCACAGAATTATTCTCTAGGTTTTAATAAAATGGGATTGAATAAAAACAGGATTACGGTCTTCGCCATTTTCACGAGACAAAGCAGACTAGCCATTGTGTTGAATTTTCGACTCATTTCGTCAAAAATAAATGAAATGAGATGGGTGATTGTGTTTAGGCTCTCTTTTAGCCGTCACGTCAGTGATTTTTTATGACACTGACGACAATTATTAAATTTAATAGGTTCAATTTTTGTTATTCCACGGTGAAAATGTTTTGATACTATATAGTCATAACAAAGAGTGTGTGCCGAGCACACGTGTCAGAAGTGAAGCTTCTTTGGCAAAATTAAAGATACCAAAATCGTCGTCTTACTACATGACGTGACGGTATAGCCATGATGCGACCTAGAAATTTTACTCTCAACGCACCTCAAGAAGTTTTCTTCAATAATGGTTATAATTCAAAGTAGGAGTAAATATTAATTATTTAAATATAACTAAATTACACGTGAGTCATAAGATACAGATAGATGGATACACATTACGCATATAAAATTATTAATTAAAATTTCTACGCATATAAAAAGAACAACCAAGTCAAACCATTTACATTAAAAACCTACAATTTTAACTGACTCCACCAGAACGGTCTATTCTGACTAAATTATAAGGTTCTGCTTAAAATAATATTTACAATCGTGATTACAATTCTGATGTTTAATTAATGGACTGAATTGATTCCCAGATTGATTAAATTTTGCGTTTTAATGACCACCAAACGTTACAATTAAGAATTTAGAATTACTCCGAGATATCATATATATATAAAGCTACACTACCACTGACTCACTGACATCGCTTTTCTCGGAAACTATGCAGAAAGTGGGGGGGATAACGACGTGATTGTGTAGAGGTGCGCCGAGTGACCAGAGGAAAAATATAGCGATCTCGATCATCTTCGAAAACCGAGTGGACCCCTGGAGGTGCGCAAAAACGGTGGTACCTGGAGGGGGGTGTCTGAACAAAAAATGCTCGGAACTGGTGGCGATTACCAGGGGGGGTGGAAAAATGGGAATTTTCGCGAAAACAAGATGGCCGCCGTACTTTGCCAAAATCGCCGTTTATGAATCCTTACGTCTCAAATTTGGCACACGTGCTCTGTTCGAGCCGGCAAATCGATCGGTGCCCAGTTCGAGTGGCTCCGGGCCCCTGTTTCCGACTTCCATACAACGTAAAATCCAACGGCCCGCGGAAACGGTGCGAGTTGGGTGGGAGGTGCCGGAACTAAAAATGATCACCACCCTGGGACGCTACCAGGGAGCCATAGTGGGTCGCTCGATTTTGGAATTTTTCCATTTTTGGCGCAAACATAAAAACGTAAATTTAGACGAGGTGGCGCAACGGAGAAATACACCAATGTTGCATTCGTACTCGCCCAGCTCCCAGGATATCCAGAAAAATCCGAAATTTTGAACTTTCTCACAGCCCGCGGAGACGGTCAACGGCCCGCGCAAACGGTAGCAGCTACATCTGGGGTGCTCAAACTAAACTTGGAGTAGACCTCGAGCAATTACCACAGATAGTGAAAAAAATTCAAAATGGCGGAAAAAATGGCCGCCGCCATACAAATGCTAAAATGGCCATCGCTGGTCCGATCGCGCTGAAACTTGGCACAGGGGCTTTAATCGAGCCTCACATTACGTTGACATACTCATCATTGAGTTTCCATCGCTGGTTTCCGAGTTTCATACAACGCGAAATTCGACGGCTCTCCGAAACGGCGCGAGATAGGTGGGGGGTGTAGAACTAAAAAATGATCAAGAAGATGGGGTGCTACCAGGGCAATGGAGAAATTTCAATTTTGACGCAATTTTTTTTTTCAAAAATGGCCGATTTTTTGAGGCAAGATGGTGGCGCCGGTTACTTTACGATCGGTCTGAAAATTGACTTTTGTGCTCTTATCGGCCATATTTACAAAACTGCATACTCAGAATCTCTCTCCGACCCCTGGTTTCCATTTTCCATACATCACGAAATTCAACGGCTCTCTGAACCGGTGACACTTAGGTCGGGGTCGCCGAAGTAAAAAATGCTTCAAAACCTGGTCCGCTTCCAGGCATATAATTTTTTTTGTTAAAAAGCGAAATTTTTTTTTTCGAAAATTTTGTACGGAAATTTCCATAGTAGGAAGGGTGATCGAATAGCAACGGCAAAGGACGACGGTCGACAGCCTCACAGAGTAGAAAATATTTTTTAACTTTTGAACTACCGCACGAGCCAAGCGAGCGAAGCGAGCGAATCACGGCAGCGGCTGGCGTAAATATTAAAGAAGTAGCGAGGAGCGAAGCGACGAGCGAGTTAGGTTAACTTTTAAACTACTGCACTATAGCCAAGCGAGCGAAGCGAGCAAGTTACGTCTGCGGCCAGCGTAAATATTCAAACAAGTAGCGAGGAGCGTAGCGACGAGCGAGTTAGGTTAACTTTTGAACTACCGCACTAGCCAAG
>CAJQZN010032360.1:2614-19539 GCA_907164685.1 Colias eurytheme | reverse complement strand
CGTAAATATTCAAAGAAGTAGCGAGGAGCGAAGCGACGAGCGAGTTATGTTAACTTTTGAACTACCGCACTAGCCAAGCGAGCGAAGCGAGCAATTCACGTCAGCGGCTGGCGTAAATATTCAAATAGGTAGCGAGGAGCGAAGCGACGAGCGTGTTAGGTAAACTCTTGAACAGAAGTGACTTTAGGGCGATTCCCAGTCAAACAAAAAAACTGCGTAGGTTTAAAAACTATTAAAACTACATTAAAAAACCGACATCAAAAACGGAAAAGTAGGTTCTTATTTTTAGTGCCGAAAGCATACTGAATTTGATTTTAAACGAAGCTACTAAAAAGACTGAAGTTTTCAATACGTAATAATATACACATCTTCACACATTTTGAGTGAATGAGCCAATCGTTCACGCTTTATAAGCGTAGGACTAACACCAAGAGTAGTGTAGTTTTTATATCGAAAATAGCCAATTTTTTGTATTGCGAATAATGTAATTGAATTGCAAGTAGGTAGTTCTTGTATCAAAAAATAGCGTAGTTTAATAAGTGCTTAGTGCTTGGCACCGACTTCAAACCTATATATAATGAATAACACAACTAAATAATAATATGTAGTAAGTAATTAATTATTTTTTTACTTTTCCGTTTTTGAAGTCGGTTTTTTTGAAGTAGTTATTTTTATAGTGTAACGATATCTTATTCGATACACCCTTTGACTGTAGTCCTATGGCCTTGCATTTAGATATTTTTAGTGCCGAAAGCATAATGAATTTGATTTTAAACGACGCTACTAAAAAGACTTGAAGTTTTCAATATGTTATAAACATCTTCACACATTTATTGTCTTGAACAGTTTATTATGAAAAGTCACCGCTGTGACACCTCAAATAAATGAAATTCGGGATCACGTTTCAAAAATTTAACCAATATTTGAATAAGTAATTTATAAGCAGTTTCGACTGACTGTAGAATCGCTGTTAGCAGATGTAACAAATGGACAGGAAATTCGAATGCATTTTCAAATGACTGAAGATTTCTGCCCTGGAATGAGCCGCGAGCTGCTTGCAGCTCGCGCACCACGCACCCTCGAAGGTGGACAGCCCCCCAGAATAGAAAATATTTGAATGGGAAATTTATAAGCACTTCCGATTGACTGTGGAATCGCTGTTAGCAGATGTAACAAATGGACAGGAAATTTGAATGCATTTTCAAATGACTGAAGATTTCTGCCCTGGGATGCTTCCGCACCACGCTCCTTCGAAGGTGGACACGCTCCCAGCCTCCCGGAGTGGAAAATACTTGAATGGGGAATTTATAAGCATTAGCGACTGACTGTAGATTCGATGTTAACAGATGTAACAAATGGACAGAAAATTCGAATGCATTTTCTAATGACTGCCCTATTGCTTCAACCCAGGGGCAAAAGGGGCTCGCGGGCTGCTTGCAGCCCGCGCACAACGCACCAGCTAGTTTGTATTATATTATTGTATTGTTAAGGGGAATTGACTTATAGTTACGGAGGAACTTGGAACAATGTGATTATGAATCTGACTACATTAAAATTCAATTAGATAGGTTTCATTACACACTATAATAGTCCCTGCCAAGTAAAGCATTAGGTCAGATATTAATCTAAAGTAATAGAATTATACTAACTCCTTATAGTTTACATGGCTTTAGGAATAATTATTTTATGCATTTGAGACTGAATGAATACTTTTAATTTAAAAATACCGAATCACTACTCCCGAATTGAACGCAAGCACAGACGCAAGCAAGTTTGGTATGGTACCAATAAATAATTATGTCTTTTTTAATGGTAAGAAAACATTGAATTTGAACCACTAAATGAAAATGACAGTGTCGATGACAGAATAAGGGAATTTCACTGGCAAGAGAGCGAACCATCGATTTCTCTATAAGAGAATTCCAACGGGAAGAGAACGGAGTATCCATTACACTATAAGGGAATTTCGCTGACAACAAAGTATCGATTACCAAATACCAAAGATACCCAGTTACGTCAATTATTTACGACGACTCTGCTAAAAAAGTTGAGTATTAAGTCATCATCCATCATTATGTACGCTGAGTCGCCATTTCAAGCTCGTCACACGTCAGGATTGATGTGTTATTACCGAAAAAACGTAAAGTACTCGAAAAAAGATAATTACGTATGTTGGTACGCGACAGCTGACTAATGTTTTACGTGTTTAGTTCGGGGTTAGTGCGCGATGACGTAATACTGCTTTTTAAGGAAAATGAACTAGATCCTAAATTTTACTAATGCTAGAAGAAGAATGGTCAAATTATTGATTACGACTTTTAAAAAAAAGATTTCTTGTATGTAGAGTTTATAACAAATGTCACCTACATGTCCCACAAATCAATATCCAAATACCCGCATTCTTATCCATACCAGTCTTTTTGTTCCCCTCATCAATCTGTTCGTTTTTTATCTTATAGATTTAGAAGTCGGTAATTCATTTGCATAAGGCCAGACAGCTGTTTCTATGAAAGATTTCCCCACTTAAAAAAGGCGTAAATAAATATTGTCAAAATCAGTTCACCCGTTTGGGAGCTAAGATGTACCTCATTTATCCCGGGCATTATACTTCATACACATACACGTCAAACTTACCCCTCTTTTTGCATCAGGGGTTAAAATATAGGTCAATATAAGTTCTTAATACAACATTGGTTGAAATTAAACACTCTTTATTGTACGAGCCAGGTAGGTGGCCTCCGAGACCCGGCTAACAGAGAAATGATTCTTATTTTTCACAATATAAATCGTAGAACTAATATTGAACGACATATTTCACCAGAAGCTTAAATATTTCTTGAAATCCTCGCGAGTTCCTTGAAAATTTATTTTATTTTGTATTACAGTTTGTCCATTTATTGTTTACGTAGGCCTGATCCTGTTTAAGTACATAAATAATTTTCTACGTGAAAATATTTCTTTACTTAGGGCTACGGTAGTTTTTTTTACGATCGACGGAATAAATTAACCAATATTTTGCGAATCACTTAGTAAAACGCGTTTCATAACTCAGTATGAGTGAAATATTCATTTTACTTACAACTTTGGCTTACAATTCTGACTATTAATACATATTCAAAGACTTGTATAACATTCCACTAACTCTGCATGTTCATTCTTATCATTAATCGAACTAAAAAAGTGGAGGTATTCAATATTACTGTATTTAACATCTGTAAGGTTACCTTGTCACTTTTTTAAGCTTAAAGAAGTGTAAAGAAAAACACTCTACAACTGAAGGCCTTATCAATTTTCTTTTTTATTACGTTGTGAAATCCCGTAAAATATTTTAAAAGTTGGCCACACAACTTGATTATGTTGACATGTGATGATATCAGCCATCCGATATCCCTATCCCCACATAATATTTTAAATGAAAAATAGCGTTGTTGGTATGTTATGTTGTCACTCATAAACTATTGAATCGATTACCTTGAAGTTTAAGTTTATATACACACTAGCTGCTCCACGCGGTTTTACCCCCGTGGCTCCATTCCTGTTGGTCGTAGCGTAATGATATATAGCCTATAGCCTTCCTCGATAAATGAGCTATCTAACACCGAAAGAATTTTTCAAATCGGACCAGTAGTTCCCGAGATTAGCGCGTTCAAACAAACAAACAAACTCTTCAGCTTTATAATATTAGTATAGATGTAGACTTTGGTACAGAGTAAAATAGCAAATAGCAAATGAAGTGTAATGGATACACGAGGCTAGATTTTTAAGCTAGGATAGCAAGTTAGTAAAAGTAAGCTATCAAGCTAGTACTTCTATTGCGAGTAGATAAAACTAGCTTCATTTCTAAGCTAGAAATCTAGTAAGCTAGTTGACAGTCCAGGATAGTTTTAATAGGACGGAGATCTATTTTTAGGCTAGTAGCCACTCCCACCACTGATTTAACTTTTACACGGCATAAGGAATGGCTGTCCCAACTACATAAAACTACGAGTAAAGCCGCGTACCGAAGCTAGTAACAATACCACAAACCACAGACTCTAATTCAATTCCGCAAAAAATCGAAGCATTAAGTCAGTTTATAAGATCATAAAGAACCTAAATTTTCCTTTGACCGGGGGTATATTAAACGTCCAGTTATTTATGACCGCCCCGTTGGCCAGAATTTCACCCTTTTGTGTTTAATTTATCTCCTCGACGCTATTTGCAACTCGTAAATTATTTAAGTTTGTACTTGTATTTTTAGGTCTTTTACTGCCACCGTTTGGACTGCGCATTGCTGTATTTCCTGGATCTGCAGATGTTAATATGTGTGTCTGTTGCACGGAAACTACTGAATTAATGTGTATGGAAATTTGAAGAATGCTTTGTCTGAATGATGAATTTAAAGAATTATGACGTGTGTTTATCTTTTTCGATTAATTATAATTTTGAACAACCAAAAAAGGAGTAAAGAACATTATAGAAGGTACCTACTACCTATTATTTAAAAGTATTACAATGACGTACGAACCATTTCTTAAGTTCAAAATCTCAATGTATGAAAGAAATTTAGGTATTCGCTTTTCTTCTTTTCGATACTAAATAAATTTCCACATAGCATTTTTAAGAAAGGGATATACTCGAAAATTCCTACGAAATCATTAGTAAAACCGTGATATATCCGTGTAAAATTACTTCGAATCTGATATTTGAATATCTGAATAGAAATGTATCTTGAAATAAGATCGAGTGTACATTCTCACAGTATTACAATATTATTTCCTACAGTAAGGAATCGCCTTTGATGTCGCGCGATGCCGCCGCCAGCGTAGGTACTTACGCTGCCACACGAAAATACGCTAGGGTTGCAACAAATGGGAAATAAAACAATTTTGATTATTAATATTATGATGAAATCATTTATTCATATGTACATTCAAAATAATTGCGATTATTAAATCTGATGTAATTATTTGTTCATAAATATATAATTACAGATATTGCACTGCTAAATATTATTTACGTGGACACTTTATTTTTGGATGTTCTTAATTGTATACTATACCATTTAACTAAGTAATGCATTCGCATTGGGATGTACAATCTGATTAGAAAATAATGAGGACAACATATACATAGCTTTGATTTTAATTCAACAGATACAATTAATACAATCTTTCTGAAATATTGTTTCCTTCTGGGATTTCAATGTAGATTTACATCCGTAAACGGAACAGTTTTTGCGCGTCATAATAGAATATGTAAGTACCTATGTATAATAAAATTATTACATAAAAAATACGACTGCGTCATCCTTTCGCGATAGTTAATGCAAACTCAGCGTGATTGCATTAAGCGGCCCGCGTCGCCCGACCCCCCGCCAGTTCCCCTCCGTTTCTCTGCACAAGTACATTCGTCGCCATACTGTAGGATGGTAATACTGTGACATTCTCAGTTCATATTTCGATGTAATGAAATCCTTTGAAGCACGTACTGGTTCTAATTATTACAAAATCATATGCTTATTGACCGCATGTTTAGTGGTTTTCCTAAGAATTTTAAGAGTAAGGTTTGGAGTTCGATTCCCAGCTGTTGGAAATAAATAAAAAGTCTATAGGTTACTTCTGTAGCATATTGTTGTTTTTTCTTTCTGTTTATCTACTAAAGAGCTCAAAATAAATAAATACAATAAAAATCCTTCAAACTGATCACCTGTAAAGGGTAGCATCGGCAAAATGAAAAAAAATTGAAACAAAATATTCGATTGTATCTGTAAAAAAATTTCTAAAACATTTAGGTATTTTAATAAACATTAATAACAATAGCACAGTATTGCCTATAAATATATCCGTAATGAAAATTGATCAGTGAAACACGTTGCATCTGAACTCATACACACACACAAGGATGTCACGCACACACACACAAAGACATGTGTGTGTATAATGTGCGAAATGAACTAAGATGTCAACATAATGCCATCCACACACGGGCAGCTTACAACTTTACTTAGCACGAACAAAATTCAATATTCAACACGACATTTCGGTGTTTACATCGCGTGATACTCTTTACTGCGTGGTCTAAGTGAATGGTGGAAGCGATTTACTCGTTAATTACGATATAGGACGTGCTAGTGCTAGTGCTAGGATTTCAAAACAAGCGAGCAGCTAACGCAAAAGAAATCTCTCTTTTAAATCTTAGTAGCCTTTGATTCACCATAAATCATTGATTTGAAGTTTATATTACCAAATGTATTAATTAATTTTACGTACACATTAAATAGATCGCTATAATACAACACACATTATTTTCTTATACACTTTTCGTACGTCTCTAATTATTACCTACTTTACAAAACCTTTTAAACAAGACTATACAATACAGAAATATTTTTTAAATCTCGCTGCCGCTCATGACTTGCACCACACATTCTTCTTTTGTCGCGTCATCAATCATCTTCAAAGCCTTCCGCTGGTGTCGAATATTACTTACTTGTACTTAGCTGTTCCTACGAGATAACACAGTTTCGCTGTTCGCTTTTAATTTAATGATTATTATTAACGCGATAAGGATTGCCAAGTAAATGGATTGAAATTTATGGGCGGGTAAATCAGAGTGACTTGATAGTTTGCAAAAAGACTGTGTTTACTATGAGAAGTGCACGGAAGGCAATAGTTTTTCGTGGTAGTAGCAAGGGGTATATCTATAGGTACGTTTAGTAGCAAGCATGAAGACAGATTTTTTATGTTTGTCAAATTAGTGTATAATATAGATATAAATATTTAATAGTAATATCGTTAACGCAGCTCATTGTTAAAAAAGTGAAGTTCCATGTCCCCTTGTTAAGGGGCAGATGCATTATACATCTGTTTCACTGATCGATTTTCTTTAAGGACAAGTAGGTGATCAGCCTTCTGTGTCCTGCCATACCGAGACATTTTTTTTTCTTCGTCTCCACCGAGAATCGAACCCAGGACCCCTCGGTGCTACGCTCACGCGTCAACCACTGTACCAAGAAGGCGGTCAGCTCATTTTTAAGTATATAAAAATTTCTACATTAAAATTATGATATTATATTGTAAAACGTTATTTTTTATTACTGTTAAATTCAATTGGTGCATCATGCATTTGCTCGTAAAATGGCAATAACTTTTGGAAATCATCGATATCCGGCCTTATATATTACATACATACAATGTCATATTTTTTAGCTGGAAAAGTAATTAAGATGAAAAATTCCGAATACGTATAATATGATTTTCATTACATTCCTTCTCAGAACAGTCGGATAATTCAACATGTGCGCATTTTATTTAAATCGTCATAAAAACCCTTTATTTAATATTTATACACTTTCTTTTATTATTTTTAAGGGCCGATTTTTCAATGCTTGGATAAAACTTATCCGTACAATAAAGTATTACACGATAATATTAAAATGTCACGTAAACTATCAAATACGGGCAATTAGAATACGTTTTTAAAATGGTAGTTTTATACATTATTCGACGAATAAGTTTTAACCTAAACTAAGGAGTGTATATTTTAAGTCAGTGAACTATAGCCTATTTTTATTATTACCTTTTTAACCCCAGATGTCAGTGGCTTGTTTTGCCCTTTGTCGGAATTCTTTGAAGGTCAGCTCGGAATATGGTTCAGTTTATTATTATTTATTCAACTTTAAATGTTATCTAATGACCCTCTTTCTATTTATAGGTCTTACTAAAAACATCAGCTGTGAAATAATAATAATAATGTAGGACTGTCGTTCCTATTTCTATTAATAAAAAACATAGATTTGTTATAGCTAATAACAATAAGTAAATAATATTTTTTGTAATGTGTATTCAAATTTAAATTCGTTGACTAAACTTATAGAAGCTCTTTAGATATCACTACCAAATATATTATGTTATTATCTACTTTCTAAGATTTATTTACTACTTAATATAATACGATACATACTACTGAAAATAATACGATTTGTTTCCGTAAGGAAAATAAGAAAAAAAATTGGTTGTCTGTAAAGTCGATTTACTGACGATAGTTGAACGTGACAACGTCCGATTCAGCCGACTCTATCGAATTATAAGACGTTGTCACGTCAAAAATATACTGAATCTGAATATACTTTACAGGAATCAGATATAGCAAAACCATTTCTTCCACTTCCCTAATTATAGGAAAACCATACGTTTGTGTAGAAATTACTGTATTTCGTGTAAAAGTTCGTATAAAATTAACGTAACCTGCGTGTGACTGCTCACGAAATGAGGGCCAATGTAAACATACTATTTACGTAACATGCTTTTTGATTGGCCAGTGCTCATTAACATTGAAATTGCTTTGAAACAATCTTCATTCACGAAACTACCAGTACCTATGAATAGCAAATTTCTGAAGTTATTTTTACATTTAAAGAAGAAAATTTTAGGATGTTTCCTCTTTCAGTTATATATTGAAGTGACTTATTTTTTAACATTCGATGATGATAGTTAACGATGGTTTTGAGATGTTAACTTTAGGAGTTAATAAATAATCTAAGCTGATAATTATTATTGACGTCTAAATACCACTCTAATAAATCTGGACGAATTGATATATTTTTATCACAACTTAATATTTCTTACTTTATAAAATGAAATGCTAACGACATCACTCATTTGTGTTTTGTATTAAAAAAGGAAACCATGAAATTTCAGCACTCTTTTAGCTAATCTCTGCAACAGATTTGTAAAGTTAAAACATTCACAAACTCCGAAATTCAGTAACTAAAAGCAATTTTTGAGTGGTTTCCTTAATAAATTCCTCGGCTTACAACTTGTACAAAGAAAGTATAATGAAATTCATTTATTCATTGCCTCGTATTGGAATGTTCCACAATATAGGAATGCTTGCGGAAATACTTTGAGCTTCGTTTTCTAAGTTTCGAGTGTTTGTAGTTCGGTAATTTATAGATTGTTCAACTGTTTATTTTACGAAATTGAGTGTTTTTGTGACACGTGTAGTTTTAGGAAATGAAAGTGGCGGAAATATTTGATGATTACTTTGTATTACATACCTACATGTTATTCAAATTTATCATATTATACTATACATAGGCTAAAGAACTGATATGGAGAGCGTTTTTTTTTTACACAAAAACTTCCCTTAGAAATAATCTTCTCTCTTATATATAAAAATGAATCGCAAAATGTGTTGGTAAGCGCATAACTCGAGAACGGCTGAACCGATTTCGATAATTCTTTTTTTATTATATTCCTTGAAGTACGAGGATGGTTCTTATGTAGAGAAAACGTAAATATTATGTACCACGGGCGAAGCCGGGGTGGACCGCTAGTAATTTATAAAAGAAAGTGATTCCTGTGATAAATATTGACATAAATCTGCATGATAACAGTCACCTAGAGTAAGAAGTAAGAGTTTGACTATTGATCTAATCACAAGATTATTAACTTAAGCAATCAATGCAAAATGCAAATGTTTCCATTAAAAACCTTCATACCTACTTGTAAATTGTCGCGCAAAATTATCTCCCTTTTTCCTTACACAAATATCTTATTTCCATACAGTATCAGAAAGTTCGAGAAAGTTCCACACTTGCGTGGAACTTTTAATAAATGCGCACAACTCTTTCCCACTTAACGTTGAATATTGTGAAAATGTACTAACTTGTTCACTCTTGAATGAATAATACGGGAACTTTACTTGTGTTTCGACGAATGAATATTTCTCGTACGGAAATTTTGTTATTGGTTAACTTTGGATTTGATAGACTTCGGTTATTATAAGAATCTTTGTTGTTATATCGAGGTGTAGGTGTGTATTGTATTGTAAAAATTAGTAGCTAAGAAAAAACGAAATTAAATTATATTTTGGGAAAATATTGGGAATATAAAATAGCAATAAATTTTGTTGCCTTACCTATATTTGATACTCATTTATATATTAGCGTATTATAACCATTCATAAAAACCCGGTCATTAAGAAATCCTTTATAAATTACTAGCTGCGTTCCGCGGTTTCACCCGCGTGGCTCCGCTCCCGTTGGTATTAGCGTGATGATATGTAGCCTATAGCCTTCCTTGATAAATGGGCTATCTAACACCGAAATAATTTTTCAAATCAGATCAGTAGTTCCCGAGATTAGCGCGTTCAAACAAACAAACAAACAAACTCTTCAGCTTTATAATACAGCGTTCATTTCGTACTCACATTCATAGAATATTGTATCACTATTGTATAGTTTTCTGTTGATATTATCCGAGTCATCTCAAACAATACCTCAACACCATTACCTAATTAAGAACGATTAAAATCTATTACACCGTAACACATTGTAACAATGGCTTCTTAAAACCAGCTCAAAATTCGGTCTAATGGCCCGAGTTGGCCCGTTATCTTATAATCCTACTAGATAAGAGTACCAATTGTGGTTAGGGCTGGCACAGCGTTATACCGATTTTTAATTTGTGTGGATTATAGGTATAATTCGTTCACTTGCGTACGTTTATAAAATTTTGTAGCTAGTTAAAGTAACTTTTTTTTATAAAAGCTACTACCGTAATACCGCATGCGGCTCTTCTAAGAGCAAGTGGAAAGAAATTTACCACTTATTAATTTAGAAGTGATTTCTTCCATACAAGACTTACGTGTTGTTGACTGTATTTTTATAGGTACATAATATTAAGTTAAGAAACACTGACAGCCAGAAAATAACAATGATAACTATTACCTATGTAGTTTTATTTTATAATTGATTAGAACACGTTTGTGGCAACCCTGATTATAATAATATTATTATACATTTAAACTCAAAGCATTGTGTGGAGGTCCCTACAATAGAATCTTAAGGTCTAAGATCCGCCAGAATTCCAGTAATGAGAATCATTCCCTTAACGCCAGTCCCTTGCATTTTAGAGGAAATAATTTTGTCTTTGATATTAATTATTATATTAATGAATTGTTTGATGGACATACCTTTATAGATATAGAGGAAGGGCTGCTAATAAATACTTAAAACAATTTTATAAAGCAGATTTTATGTTTTATTTCGATTCTCAACAACTAGGTATTCGAAAGATTTATAGACGTGTTTACCAAGTCAGAAAATATTTTTAATTAAATTGATTTCAAATAGTTTACTACCCAATTACTTAGTACCTTATAATTTTAATTACCGCCTCCTTGGTACAGACCGCCTCCTTGGTACAGTGGTTGACGCGTGAGCGTAGCACCGAGGGTGGAGACGAAGAAAAAAAAATGTCTTGGTCTGGTAGGACACAGAAGGCTGATCACCTACTTGTCCCTAAAGAAAATCGATCAGTGAAACAGATGTATAATGCATCTGCCCCTTACCCCACTTGGGGACATGGGACTTCACTTTATATTTTAATACACCGATATTTATTCACAATAAGTTTTAAGTATTTGTGCCCTCTTGTACAGTTTATTTGTTATTATTTTTGCAATAAGTGTTATCATTCATTCACAACAAATTTAACCAACATCATTAAAACCCCAAAACACATAAAACATCTGTACAACACGTATAGCTCTAATAAACAAAGGTGAGATTTATCTGAACCCAAAAAAACCCCGATATAAACACATCAGGTCCTAATTTATTGCCCCACAGCCCTTAGAAGTGCTTTAAAAACGCAATTTACTTGCCTTTTAATCAAACAGCCCTTTAATCTTTACCCGGTGTATGTTTCAGGTTAAGTTTGTAAGGTTCCGGTTTGATAAAATTGGACAGGATAGGATAGGATTTGGATATCAATATAATATTTCTATTTAAATAAACGGTCGCTTTTTAAGTTTGATTTTACGAGTATCATGTTTGAGTAAATATCCTCCTAATATTATAAATGCGAAAGTTTGTGAGGATGTGTGTGTGTGTGTGTCTTTGTTACTCTTTCACGCAAATACTACTGAACCGATTACAATGAAATTTAGCACACATATAGAGGGTAACTTGGATTAACACATAGGATAGGTTTTATCCCGGAAATCCCACGGGAACGGGAACTATGCGAGTTTTTCTTTGAAAACGCGGGCGAAGCCGCGGGCGGAAATCTAGTTGCTATATAAAAATTATGAATAACCTTCTAACAACTTTTTAATTTAAAATGAGTATTATAACTTTATTATTTGTTTCAGCCTTAACATTTTTCTGTAATGAAATAATTATGATTTATTAAGGGCTGATTTTTCAATCCTTGGTTAAAACTTATTCATCGGATAACGTATTAAACTACCATTTCAAAAATGTATTCTAATTGTCCGTATATGACAGTTTACAGGTGACATTTTAAAATGTTCGTGTAATACTTTATTGGACGGATAAATTTTAACCAAGGATTGAAAATATCTAAGATTGTATTGTATTTTCTCACATAGTAATCAAGATTTTTCTTTCTTTTTCAGGTAATCATCGCCGTCGTTATTTAAATCAATATGGAGCATAAAGTTAGTCCCTTGCATCCTGTAGAGGCAGTTAAATAAGTTTTATTGGTACTCAAATCTCCCGACTCTTGAGATATGAGATCAGCTTCTGCATTATCTTTACGGCTCTCCTTTCACTGTGGGGTAAGTTATAAGCTATAAGCTTATTTTTTAATATATCGGAAATTATATTTATTAAAATTTGTTTCAATTATAACCAATATTTTGGAAATGCTAAATTTATATTTATAATATAATATCTATCTATATTCTATATGATCAATATAATATTATCATCTTCTCTATATAATAAAAATGAATGGCTAAATATATTATTGTTCTTTTTTATAATATTCCTTGAAGTACGAGGACCATCTTATAGAGAGAAAACGTAAACATGTAGGTACCAGGGGCGAAGCCGGGGCGGACCGATAGTTTCATATATTTAAATATAGCACGGAGTTATATTATCAATAATTATTTTATTTGTGTTGGTATATTAATTATTCACTGATTTATTCTCAATGAAAATCATAGAAATAAAAAGCGAACTCGTAACATAATTTTAATTACTTAAAATATTAATAAAAATAGTAGTCAGTATATTGATTAGTTATATTTTCATAAATCGCTTGCACCTTCAGGATGCCAATGAAGACATAATTTCGGACTAGGTGTGAAGTCAGATCGCATGAGATTAGCATTTACGAGTCAACTGATTTATTTAACGCTTGGGAAGTCACCAAATGGGCGTATTACCCTCAGTTTTACTGCAAAGCTTACGTTATGGCTTTTAAATAAACACTTGGAATACTTGTATTAACATTTAGTGTACTTTTTACATTACATACAACTAAAACACGGTTCACGTATCGATGTACTTGTAGTTGTTACATAATTTTTAAAAGCAGTACTCTTTTCAGGTAAAAGGCGAGCAAAAACCCGCACTCGTATCAAGTAACAAGCGAATGTTCCCCGTCAGTTTGATTAAAGGGAAACGCAAATAAAATTAATCTCTATAGCCATGAATACACCTGAAGTCTTAAATTCTTGTCGCTAAGTAAACACTCCCATATATTTCATGTCGGCTCGAATAAAGACGGCGCTTGCTTTGTGCCGGACATGTTATAAATTACCACTGCTTTTCATATAATATGTACTGGTATAAATCCAACAAATAAGTTTTCACTTCATGTTCTTTGGAGGTTTTAACTTTTCCGACTTGGCTTGAGTGTGAATTGAAACTGAAGATTTTGTAAATGTTTCTTCTTCTTCTTCTCTTTCTTATATGGCAATTCCCGATCCCAGTGAGGACGGATTCCAAAGAACAATTAGGAGCTGATTTGAGTAGTACAAGTGTCGTTGTTATAATTATTCACTCTTAATTGTTGGTATAATATAATATTAACTTGTTGAAAAATCATGTAAAATAACTAATTTTTAAGATAACAACTTTTATTTCTCTACTAGCTGTTCCCCGCGGTTTCACCCGCATTGCTCCGCTCCTGTTGGTCTTAGCGTGATGATAATTATATAGCCTATAGCCTTCCTCAATAAAGGGGCTATCTAACACCGAAAGAATTTTTCAAATCAGACCAGTAAGTACCTAGTTTCCGAGATTAGCGCGTTCAAACAAACAAACAAACTCTTCAGCTTTATAATATTAGTATAAATTAAAAACTTATAAGTAAATATTTGAGTTTTTGATTAAATTGTCAATGATATGAAAAGTTTTCTATTTCTCATATTACGAGCTTGCAATCTAGAGGGAGGAGGAGTTTGATCGACGTTTTTGATCAGTTTTGAAGAAGGATAACGAGATGTTATGGCTTGTTATGAGATTCTATTAGAAACATATTTGTTTATTTGTTTTGTCGGTCTGTGATTCGATATTTTGTATAAAATAAATAGTGAAGAAGTTGAAGAGCGCTTATGTGAGAAATTTTTAAATTGGAAACATATTATATAAAAGAAAATAATGCGATCATAAGGCGGCTGTCGAACCTGCATCTTTCGCCGTAATGTGACGACCTGACCAATCTTTCAGCTATTCTTAAAAATATAATATTTAAAGAAACTATTTCAATGCTATTAAAATATATTTTTTTTTAATTCCGCAAAGCGCTTATAAACCATTATTTACTGAATGCATATCATAAAATGAAATAAGTAAAGCATGTGTTTGGCTTTCAGAAACAAAAGAACTTAAAATACTCTAGGCGTTATTTAAATTTCTCATAATTAAAAATAAATCATTTTGATAGCTATACAAAGCCAATTCTTTATAGGCTCAGTTTCATTTAAACAAAGAGCTTAATTCACAATAACTTAATAACAGTCGGTTAATTTAAAATTTAACTTATAAAGTAACAAATTATCCACAATGTATTCATTTGAATAAAAGGTACATAAAACGGTTATATAAACAAGCCTGAATTTACATATGCATCGCTGCTTCACAATATTACATTGTAAGAATGCAGTAGGTACATACTACATACATACATACATGCTGACTATTTGTACTTAGAATAATAAATGTATTTTTGTATGATAAACAATAGGCATGTTGTTAAAATAGAAGTGGAGTAAAGAAATCTTAATTCTTACATCAAATATTTATCTACATTCGTAGAGTATTCTAGTGTGTATTGTATTCTATAATTGTTATACATTCAAGATTGAATGCGAATAAGTGAAGAGTATTTGGATTTAGTCATTAGTTATGTAACAAAAAGTCTGAGGTTAGTACCTACGATAAATAAGGCAATTTTCTGTCATACAAAATATACGAAATCTATATTACTTTAAATCTTTACTCACACATTCTTACGCGTGTCCACACGAATGCACAAAATATATTCATCAGCTATCGTACTCATTTTCACAGTATAAATTAATCTTACTAGAAAATCGTATACTAAAAAGTGTGTTTAATTAAAATTCGCTATACATTGCCGCTCTGCACCTATCTCCGCCAATTCTATCAGACATTAACCGTCGATGTAATATACGAGGTGGCAATAAATCCAACGTCAACTGAAACCAGCTGACGAGATGAATTGAGAGCTTCCGAGTTCATACATTGTACAAACATAGGATTCTATTCCTCAAACTGCTATCAATCTTCTCTTTAAATAGGGTATTCGGAATTTATAATAATATTGTGAGTAAAGTTTGTTCTGTTTTCACTGCTAAAGTACAACCAAATTGGATGAAATTTTATGGGCTTTCACAATGGGCAGCGTTGGCCCAATAAATGATCGTCGATGTTTGCCACCATTGCGGCGTTTATGAATAAACACAATATTATACAATGACGAAAGTTATTAGTCATTTAGGCCCGCTCGTGATCGAATTTTCTCTATTCTTTATAAATTTATATTTATAAAGCACTAGCGGTCCGCCCCGGCTTCGCCCGTGGTACATATTTCGCAATAAAAAGTGGCCTATGTCCTACGACCAGCTTTTTGTGAAAATTAAGCTCTCCATGCGATTAGAGCTTTTTGTGATACTTAATTAAGCTCTCCGTGCGATTAGAGCTTTTGTGAAAATTAAACTCTCCGTACGATTAGAGCTTTTTGTGAAAATTAAGCTTTCCGTGCGATTAGTTTTTAGTGAATATTAAGCTTTCCGTGCGATTAGAGCTTTTTATGAAAATTAAGCTCTCCGTGTGAATAGAGCTTCTTGTGAATATTAAGCTCTCTGTGTGATTAGAGCTTCTTGTGAAAATTAAGCTTTCCGTGTGATTAGAGCTTTTTGTGAAAATTAAGCTCTCCATGCGATTAGAGCTTTTTTGTGAAAATTAAGCTTTCCATGTGAATAGAGCTTTTTGTGAATATAAAGCTTTCCGTGCGATTAGAGCTTTTTATGAAAATTAAGCTCTCCATGCGATTAGAGCTTTTTTGTGTAAATTAAGCATTCCGTGCGATTAGAGCTTTTTGTGAAAATTAAGCTTTCCGTGCGATTAGAGCTTTTTGCGAAAATTAAGCTCTCCGTGCAATTAGAGCTTTTTGTGAAAATTAAGCTTTCCGTGCGATTAAAGCTTTTTGTGAAAATTAAGCTCTCCATGCGATGAGAGTTTTTTGTGAAAATTAAGCTCTCCGTGCGATTAGAGCTCTTTGTGAAAATAAAGCTCTCCGTGCGATTAGAGCTTTTTGTGAAAATTAAGCTTTCCGTGCGATATGAGCTTTTTGTGAAAATTAAGCTCTCCATGCGATTAGAGCTTTTTGTGAAAATTAAGCTCTCCGTGCGATTAGAGCTTTTTGTGAAAATTAAGCTCCGTGCGATTAGAGCCTTTAATGAAAATTAAGCTCTCCATGCGATTAGTTTTTAGTGATTATTAAGCTTTCCGTGCGATTAGAGCTTTTTATGAAAATAAAGCTCTCCGTGTGATTAGAGCTTCTTGTGAAAATTAAGCTCTCTATGTGATTAGAGCTTCTTGTGAAAATTAAGCTTTCCGTGTGATTAGAGCTTTTTGTGAAAATTAAGCTCTCCAT
>CAJQZN010032358.1:17383-36972 GCA_907164685.1 Colias eurytheme | reverse complement strand
AGAAGGTGAAATATTATATTACTTCGTTATAATAAACGAAGTAAAGTTCCGTAAGAGATTTAAAATGCGTGTTTCACTTATTTATTTTAATCGGTGACGAGGAGCTAAAGCTATTCCCACTTGAACTTTAACTTACCAACACTTACTTAGATAATAATTATAGGTCAATGCTTGGTCAATGTATATAAAATAACAATACCGACTTCTCAAATCTCATTGCCAAGTAAAAGAAAGTAAAACAAGAGCTTGCTTTTAATTGGCATATGCAGTAAAAACAGTAAAATCCAAGCAAGTGGGCATTCGAAAACAATTATACCTACAGCGACTCGTAGACACAAAAAACCATCCGGAATAGGGAAAAGTAAAATGTCGGACAGTAAAATTACGTATAGTGCACAAGCTAGTATATAGATTAATTGCGTGCCATACCGGACCGTAAAAAATCGGAATGCCGGACCGTAAAATTCCTTGTAGTGGACAAACGCCCTTAGAGTTTCCTGTTTGATTCCGGACTAAAACAATTTGAAGCCAGTTACAAGCAATTGTACCGTGTTATTTAATATCCATGGTTCGAATTGATGTTTCGTAGCAAAATTACTTTTCTGTGTCATGCAAATTTCTAATTTCTGTGACCTCTTTCACACTCAGCTGTGAAGTTGTTAAAATAATGGATTATTTAAACAAAATTGTTTTTATTTTATGTGATGGGTACTCACTTTACGGTTAACAATAGATGCGTTTCAGAGAAAAAAGGGTATTGCAGACCAACGTCTTGACAAACAGACAGATAGACGGACAAGATAGTGGTCTTATAAGGGTTCCTTTTTTTCCTTTTGAGGTTCGGAACCCTAAAAACATAAACATAACATGATATGCGCGAAATTTACTTTTTATGTAAGTACTCAATATAAGACCTTATTTTTACACTCACAATACTCAATTTAAAACAAACTTATTGCAAACACAAGTAACACATAAAATATAGATTACTATCCTTCTACGCTTATCAAGCGATTAGTAACAGTAATTACACCAGCAAACACCACGTGTCCTTCATAGTGCAATATTAAAATCTATTATTTAACACCCATATCAGTTTGCTGACTCAGAAATTCCAAACGAAGACAAGGTTAAGTTATGTATTGGAAATATCGCTCACATATAATAATAGGTCTAGCCTTTTTATTAAAAAAATAAATTTTGTTAAGAAAGACTGACTGACTGACTTTATTTTTGAGGTATTTTTCTGCACCTCAAATCTAACTTTTCCGTTAAGAAACATAACAATTTGTAATAGCAAAAACACGATTTCATTTAAGAAATTGATTTATTTCAAAATCTTATTAAAATAAACTGAATATTTATAATTAAAGTTTACATCAAAACAAGGAAATACGTAAAATACTTTGTAAGAAATTAACTATTTGACTTACTTTGAAATATGAATTGATAACTTCTCTTTTATCAAGTCGGTTAAAAATCAAAGAATCAGTAACCTTAAACTACTTTTACACTAGCGTAAATATTGCATTTTATCACACCCATAGATATAATCTTTATTCTTTATGTACATTTTAACTTTAAAGGTAACATTGTTATCAACCTGTCACCTTGCTAAATCAAAGCCAACATTATTCTTATCATAATATGAAGGAAGTGCGAAATTGTATACTGTGTAAACCTTTAAATACATTTATGTATTGCAATAAAGGTTGCAATGTATTTTTCTTATTACAAAGTCTGTCATTAGCTCAAATGTTTCAAAACTACCACCTCATCTAAATCTGTTATGGTTACAAATCAGCAGAGTATACAAAAATATATAGGTAGTAAAAAAAACACACTTTAATAAGATAATCTCAGGAAATTATTGTATTGTCACAGATCCTTGATAGGTGTACAACGTTTGAATTAAACCTGTACGGCATTATCAAGCCCAGTCAGTTACATACAAACATAAATACAACTTGTATCATACAGGTGAAGCCAATAAAATTAAAGTTAAAAACAACAGAATAGTGTAAACAAAACCTTGATACGATTCGTGAAATCTCCACCTATATTTGTTGAGAGACTAATCTCTAAGTATAAAAATAAAAAAAGTGAAGTCCCATGTCCCCTAGTGGGGTAAAGGGCAGATGCATTATACATCTGTTTCACTGATCGATTTTCTTAAGGGACAAGTAGGTGATCAGCCTTCTGTGTCCTGCCAGACCGAGACATTTTTTTTTTCTTCGTCTCCACCGGGAATCGAACCCAGGACCCCTCGGTGTTACGCTCACGCGTCAACCGCTGTACCAAGGAGGCGGTCAATCTCTAAGTATTAGTATATGAAATATTACCCTACGCACCAAGCAATGAATCAAAAATTGGGGCACACGACACACTCAGGGCTCAAATGATCACGACGCTTGCGCAACATATCGACACTGCCTTTTGGTTAAGGCTATTACGAAGGTTTTATGAATCAAATATGACAGTTAAAATTATGATCACTTGATGGAGTCGTCGTGAATGCATATTGCACGCCTCATAAGCGAAGCGTTGAGGTGGGTACTACTGTCACTTCGCGCAAAACATCTGATTTTTCAAACTTAAAATGTCTTTATGTATCATACATTGCACTTGTAAGATAATACATACACACACATATTAAGAAAAAACACTATTTTTAACATTCATGATATTTTTGATGTCATTTTTGTTATTTAAACTAGTTAAAAAACAGTTTAAAAAAGTTCTGTCTTGGACGTCCGTGTGTCTGTATGTGCGGAGGATTTTCTTGTTAACACGATAGCGACCGAAATACTTTACTCATCGAGTCTTTTTTTTTCTCTTACGCTTGAGTATGCTCAGGAATAGAACCCTTTCATTTTTCAGGGTCTGATTCGATGTGGTTTAATTGTTATTAAATAAACAAAAATAATAATTAATAAATAATTATTAAAAAAAAATATGAGGCGTGCACTTTTGGATTTTCCAAACTATTTGGAAGATAGTATCGCAATTAAGTGCTAATGAAATGCTCAGTTTTGGAAACTCCGAAAGTATAACATGAGGAGTATATTTCGCCGCAACTATTGCCTTTCATCTAAAATAAAATCTAAATAACAGAGCTGAAAAAATGTTTATGTCAAATTAACAGAGACCTATATTCTGAATGTCACATGGATAGGTTCTCCTTAAAATGAGCTTATTTTCTTTTATACTCGTATACTGGGGTGTTGGTGTAGATATAAACACGTAATGGTTAAGTTAATGTTAATGTAAATCGACTATAAAACAGTAGCCGAATGCGATAACACATTTCCTGTACCATAGAGCTGATAACAGTATTACGTCAGTCACGAACTTGTAGCTTTGGTATTTAAGTATTTTGTCTAAATGTTAGTCTATACTCTATATTATGGTAAGAATATCCTTGGTTTATATATTCCGTTTACATTCTCCATCATGTAAATGTAACACCAATGTTAATGCAATATTGTATTTCTTTATTCAGTATGGTTTGGTGCATAATTTTTTTTTATACAATGCTAAAATAATTGTGGTCAGGAGACTACGAAGCCTTGGCTGGACCTCATGTTTAGTACTTAAATGCAGAATTAAGAAATAGACAACAACTCCGCAGGAAATAACCTTGTATCCTATCAATAATAATATTGCCACAGACATATAATATAACTACCTACATATTTGGTTTCTGAATATTGCCAACTGAATAAACAACTGAAATGCGTATCTTGGGTTTTACGTATTCTTGAAGTAATAACTAAAACAATAGAAGATAACAGCTGTAGGGAATTAACGACCTTTGTTCAAATGTCTGTTGTTTTATATTCTTCGAAAACAGACTAAATGTGGAATTGCTGTTGCTTTTATTTATTTTGTTTAAATACCCAAATTAATTTTTTGTCGTTCTTTATAATTTAAGGAATTAAGCTGAAACACTAATTCTTACATTCAAAAGGTTACCCACATATAATACAAATCTAAATGTCATCTTGCTCTAAGGTATTATGAAGCTTATGCGTGGACGTATTAATTTCAAAGCTCCCGAAAATATATTTAAAAAAGGAGAATACAACAAGTTAACAATTGACATGCAACCGGGTAAACCCAGTTTCAACCCTCGCTTCAATGGTGATTCATTTCTTTGTTCATTTCTGCAGCCTTGGTACATGGACAATGTATTTTTGCAAACACGTTATTACATGAGGAAAGTACGCTATCTTATCTGTAATGCTACCTAAAATAATGTAAACACTAGGTTGGTAGATTGGTGGAAAATGGACCTTGTTTATGTGCTTTATGGTCGCTGTTTTATTTGATTTTAGGTAGCTTAAACCTGATTAGTTATCAAAATGTTTATGTAGAGCCTGTGGTAGAGCTGTAATCGATAATTTTGGAGGTTTGTATAAAATATTATGTTTCTATTCATGCAGTACCTATTCATGACGATACATTTTCTTCTACTGTAGGTATTCAATCTTGCTATAATCTTTTATATATAAAAATGAATCGCAAAATGTGTTGGTAAGCGCATAACTCGAGAACGGCTGAACCGATTTCGATAATTCTTTTTTTATTATATTCCTGGAAGTACGAGGATGGTTCTTATGTAGAGAAAACGTAAACATGTACCACGGGCGAAGCCGGGGCGGACCGCTAGTCTTCTTATATATAAAAATGAATCGCAAAATGTGTTGGTAAGCGCATAACTCGAAAACGGCTGAACCGATTTCGATAATTCTTTTTTTATTATATTCCTTGAAGTACGAGGATGGTTTTTATGTAGAGAAAACGTAAATATGTACCACGGGCGAAGCCGGGGCGGACCGCTAGTCTTCTTATATATAAAAATGAATCGCAAAATGTGTTGGTACGCGCATAACTCGAGAACGGCTGAACCGATTTCGATAATTCTTTTTTTATTATATTCCTTGAAGTACGAGGGTCGAGGATGGTTCTTATGTAGAGAAAACGTAAATATTATGTACCACGGACGAAGCCGGGGCGGACCGCTAGTCATATAGGTAGTTATTAGTAGATGGTTAACTGGTTGCAATCACATAAACAATTTTAAATTCTCAGCCCAGAATTGGAAATCTATTATGATGATCAAAAATTATAATTAATCATCTGTTCTCAAAGAACATGTCAAAAACTTCTGTTCTGAATTGACTAGAGGTTTCATCTTTAACATGACATAGCACAATGTAAGTTATTTCACTGAGAATAACTTTAATACACAATGAATCAGATACCCTTATATAGTAATGTCCTCTGTGACTCAGTCTTGTTGAAATCTTGTGGTAAGCAAAAGTTCATAGAGATCACACACACTGCAGTTTCTATCTATAAGTTATTACTTATTACATACATCGATGTTTTATTTTGTAATTGTGTATCAGAGCTTACTACGGACGCAGTAATGTATTTTAAATTACGATTTGTGGACAACAAAATGATAAAAAGTTGCAGTTCCACTTCGCCTTTGTTCTCAATGTCCAAGAATAAAATGTGACGATATATTTTCTAGAAAATAGGCGTTTTGATACAAAAATGCTTTGTAACGACAGGAATTATTAAGAGCTTGTACTTATTGCTTGAAACAAGCAGTTTAGAGACACGTATTATAACTGATTTCTTTCAACAAATATTGTCATGTGTTTACGAAGAGAACCTTGTGAATGGGATATCCGTGACGTGACTGTTTATAATTATTTGAACCGACCAATTTGGCTTCAGAGAAAAATGTGCATTTTCAAATTATTATCTGAACTGTAAACTTATTTCGCACAATATCTTTCAGTATTGCAGACATTTATATGATACAAACTATGAAAAATATTACTCGACTAGAGCTTCCACAATGTAGAAAAAGAATCATCTAGTTACAATTAAATTTAGTACACATATAGATGGTAACTTGGATTAACATATAAGATTGGTTTTATCCCAGAAATCCCACGAGAAAGGAAAGTATGCGGGTTTTTCTTTGAAAAGGCGGGCGAAGGTGCAGGCGGAAAGCTAGTCTATACTAATATTATAAATAGGAAAGGTTTGTAATTATGTACTGTTTGTAATTAACTACTGGACCTTCTTAGATCCTTACCAAAAATACAATAATGTAACCCAAGGTGTAAAAAATTCCTTAATAAAAATTCTGTCATCGCGTGCGCTTCGGAATCTATTCCTTGAAGTACGAGGATGGTTCTTATGAAAAAAAAAACGTAAAAAAGTAGGTACCGCTAGTTTGTTATATTTTGAACTATGTAGTTATACAACATGCCAAATCTTTCGCTTTATCAAGTGACCCGCGAAATAATGGGTGTGAGAAGCTGTGCCAAAGGTACATTACAAAACATTAACCGTCGAAATATTCCTTATCAGCTGAGATAAATGGCCGAGAAATATCACACGTTTTGCAGTTTCCGGAAAGATTTCAGATAAGTCTTTTGTTTATGGTATAGTCTGTGGTCTAGTTCGGTTGAATGGAGGCTTAGTGAATACGGTTTTGACAAAAATTTACATTATTATTATCTAAAATCTACATATAAGTGAAGCAAGTACTCTTTACTGATATTATAAAGCTGAAGAGTTTATATGTTTGCTACTCATGTTGATGTAATTTCACTTATTTCGATGACATTTTAATTATTTTGAAATAAAAATTGCGTCTGGCACCTATTTAACAACGAAAAAAACGTCTTGCAATAAAAAATGTATGTCTAATGGATCTATCTAAAGGCAAAAGATTAAAAATTACGCGTTAAAAAATGACTTTAAATTAAGGATATTTTCCTGTGCAGATAAGAAGCGCACTAATAAACGCAACCACTGCGGCCAGCCAGACAGCCCGGACTCTAACCGAATTAGCAAGAGGAACAGCATATCAAAGAACCAACTATACTAAAATTCTCTCTCGTCAACGTTGCTACCTCCTATACGATATGTACTTATTACATAAATCATTTTAATTACGTCATGTTTAGATTAATGAATACCAATACCGTTTAATACATTTATTGGCAGTATCGAAAATTCCAAAAATAATAATCCGTACATAAAGACGATAAATAGCTGACGTAATTTATTATTGTTTCGAATTCTTTTCATGTATTTTTTGTTGTATTTACTCTGCACGGTGATCTCAAAGTTTCGTCACCGCTTAGTCAATATAGAAATATGTATTTATTATTAAAATACTTGTATTAAAGTATTTAAACCGCTGCTTACAAATCTAACGGATTATTTAGGGGTATAAAAAATTGAGATGATCAAAATGACGACATGTTAAGTTTCATAAATTTGTAATATTTTATAACTTTTTAATTAATATTTCTCCGTTATAGTACACATAAATGTATATCGAAAGCATTAGGAGGTGCAAGTTTTCACGTTATATGTTCAGAACCATAAAATTAAAGTGTAGGTAGATAAGAAAAATCAGGTCTAGCAAATGAACTGATGGCTATTTTCTACATAATATAAACACATTTAGAACTAAAGTTTTTTTTAGCCTAGCGTCGCATCATGTTAGGTAACTATTTCAAACTTTTTGCCCCCAATTTGCTATCTCAATAAGCTACTTGAGATGAACATCTGTGTAAAAGTTTCGTGGTTAAGATCAGTCAAGTATTGGAAAAAATTCACACGATTAGGTGCATAGTTGAATCATGAATGCATGTGTGCATATCAGTGTAAGATACACATGTTTTTTACAAGTGTGCTCTTGCTCAGTTTATGTGCATACTGAAATATTTCTTGGTCTTTGTGGACGAGGACAAGTGGACACTTAGTAAAACTTATGAGTAAAAAAGTTTGAGTCTGAGATAGGTTCGTCAGTCAGAAGACATTTACAAAAGTTTTGAATTTTTGAGTGGCATCCTAAGTGCATATGTGGTGTTCACGATATTGTAAAGTAAAACCATACAATTAGATACTATACTAGCTGTGCCCCGCGGTTTTACCCGCATAGCTCCTCTCCTGTTTGTCTTAGCGAGATGATATATTATAGCGCATAGCCTTCCTCGATAAATAGGCTATCTTACACCGAAAGAATTTTTCAAAGTCGGACCAGTAGTTCACGAGATTAGCGCGTTCAAAAAAAACAAAATTCTTCAGCTTTATAATTATTAAGTATAAGCACAGAATACATAATACATAGTAGCTAAACGCTAGTATAAGTATAGATTGAGTATACCTACTGAAATAAATACCTTGTTTCTACAATCCCTAAACAAGTAACATTAAGCTTGTCGAATTATACGTGAAAACATATAAGTATTCAGTATGTTTAAGAATTAACTATGTTTATTCCAATTTCTAAGAAAGCTTTAGTTGACGAGACCTATCAACATTTTAATCCACGATTAACCTAAACACAATACATTGTCTTGTCTAACTTTCTTTTGATGGAAAGTACGTGACAATAAGTTGATAAGAAGTTATTAATACCTTTAGGGCCGATTTTGCAATGCTTGGATAAAAAATATTCGTCGAATAATGTATAAAACTACCATTTTAAAAACGTATTCTAATTGCCCGTATTTGACAGTTTACGTGACATTTTAATAGTATCGTGTAATACTTTATTGGACGGATAAGTTTTATCCAAGCATTGAAAAATCGGCCCTAAATACCATAAAATATCGTATTATTAATTGATTTTTTTTCTATTGTTTTGTCAATGGAATGTGCACTTTATGAAAAGGTAAAAGTCATGTATAAAATTTAATAGTAACTCCGAAACAGCATGTCCAATATCTATGTTTTTTTTGTATGTAATGCGATAGGTCTGAAAATAGGCGAATATGTTGTAAATATTTCAAGCTACTAAATGATTAGGGTGTCATCTCGTTAAATACAGAAACCAAAGCTGATAAGTATACAATTATTAATAGTCTTTTAGAATACAAATTGTTAATCGGGCATAAAATAATTTAAAAATATTAATTGAAAACGAATTACAGACCTTCTTGCAGTTTTAAATGCAAATTAAACTGTTAAATTGCTTTATGATTATATCTCGCTGTGAAAGTTAATTTTATCAGTATCTGTTTATTTTGGCGAAACGTGATAATGTAAAATTATAAAGTAAGTACACATTTAACTAAAATGGAAAGTCGGTTAATTAAAAGTTTGATAAAAATATCGAATTTTATAATATGTACGTAAGATTCGAAGAGAAACTTTAGTGAACGAATGAACTATTGAATGAAAATTTAGTGAAGCTCATTGTTGTTATTACTAACTTTGACTAACCTACTTGATTGAAAAATTCATTATTTTAAGGTAAGTTTTTGTATAAGTAATCTACCTAGCTTCAGTGGATATATGAATGGGCTTTTTAGTTACGCATAAGCGATTTTAATTTCAGACGCTTAGTAAAAAAATAAAGCATTAGAACGGTAAAATATTTTGAAGCTTATCCATAGTCCATACAAAGACACAAATATGTAGATTGAAGAAGGTGCATCTCTCTCATTTTGAATTGCAATAATAGGGTACGATTGTAATTCTATGTCATTCATAGTTTCGCAATAGTCGAGGCAGTGGCCTTTTATTTTGTTTCTTTAGGGTAAATTTAGCAAAGGCAACAATGGTTTGTAACTTGTAACAAAATGTACCTGTACCGGTTGCTTTTGAATCTGAAATACTATATTATGTATTTAAAAAAAGATAATGTTAACAGTTATTGCTATCTTGATTTGAATGAAGTTGGCTTTTGCTAGGTATTGTTATTTTATACCCTCTGCCTGGTGTTACGCCAATTAAAAGTGATACCTGCACGTCATTTTTTTAGGACACTTTCGATTAAAAACATAAGGCTCTTTTCGAACTTTGACTGCCTTCCAAAGAAAATGACAGATTTAGTTAATAAAATCAAAAATGTAACATGTTGATTAAGTTTTTGAGAACTTCGCACGGTGGTTTCACGACCAATTTCTCGTTAAAGATTCATACCACGTCTTACCATAAATTATACGAAATATTTAAGGTGTGAACGAAATAGTATGCACGCGAAATCTGCTTCCGACTTGCCTTATCGCACCTGTGTACTGGTGAAATGAAGTCTGGGCGCGTCACGCTCCGGAGAAAGTGTACAAAGAGTGGTCCCCAATTGGGTTACGACCTCGAAATTCAACGGCCACGGGCGTTTTTTCGAATCGCGAACCGACTCTTGCGAACCGGTTAAATCCGACCGATACTGCGCGGTACATGACGTGAGCCGCGCGATTTTGTGCTCTATGGTTGTCATTTGTGAACGAATGGTTTGAGTGTTCGAAATTTGAAAGATTGAAATCGCGTTCGATTAGTTTCGAATGTGGAATAGATGTAGCGGCGTAATAAGATAAAAAGGAAATAACTCTGATTTATTTGATTGAGAGGCGTTTCTAGACAACCAGTTCTGATTATAAGTTAGGATGATTACTGATGACGAGTTCTGATTAAATTATAATTATTCTTTTCAAACTGCTTCCTAATATTCGATCTCGGGAAACGTTGTGTCAATCAAGATCTTGAAGCAAAGCTTATCTATCTTAGTATTGTATTGCGACACGAGTCATTGTTATAAATCATACTTTTAATTTACACAAGCCCTTGGCCTATCGGTTTTTAATTGCTCAAAGACAATTAGTGTCAATATTAACTAATTATTCATACTTGTTTCATGTTGATATTTTCATTATAATTTACCAAAGTATAGATTTAAATAGTTAATATTGACGTGATAGAAATTGTTTGTTTTGCCGTGCATGTGACAATACGTGGGTTTTGATATAGCCCTTCAAGTAGATAAACGTTATCAAAATACAATCCACTCAAGTTTCACGAGATGTCGTAAATATCACGACTGAAAATAGGTACTTCGATAAATTGGCCCATGTTTTGAAATATCTTCTTGACCATTTAGATAAGAACAATCTTAAATATTATCAAACTGAGACACATCCAAGATAAATTGTTGTGGTCTGTTTTATAGGTAACGTGGAATGCTCTGGCTATGCAGTAATCGAGATTCTCGGTGCATTACGCCGGTTTTTTCGAAATTATTACCTACAGGAAGGGGAATACCCCCTTGGAATGTAGATAATGATGAAAGCATTTTACTTACTGGTTTTATGATGACCAACGTTTAATTATATTCATGTAGGTAGGTGAATTAAAATTATCTGTTGCATTGAAGCTCCTAATTGAATGGAATTTGTTATTTGCATGATTTGAAAGGTATGTGCTTGAAACCAAAGCACCAAAATTCGATGAAATATGATCACTCTATTCATAGATTTACCTACGGATACATACCTACCTATCTAGAACATTTTTTCATAGGTAAATAAAAAATATAAAGTGTAGACACATGCTTTATTCTTATTACGTAGACGTACGCGTAGGAGTAAATAAATAAATTTGCGTTTTCTTTCCGCAATAAAAAGTAATTAAGTATCATAAAACATGACTCTTGTTTGTATAGAGAGTAATTGTGTCGATGTTCTTATCACCTGTTATCAAAAGCTGTTATAATGGAAAACTAACTGACATTTACTTTCTTTGGATAATCACACTTGAGATAAGATTACGAGACAAATTATTAAAATTGTTTTCAGCTGTTAGGTATACTTATTATTATTTATTACCTTCGTAGGTACGTTTTCCTCATACCTACCTATTTATTATGACTATTCTGTCCTGTGGAAATAAATAAATTATTTAAGGCACTCTTAACAAAATCCAAACATAATACCTAGGTACCTATATATTATTATTTATTACCTAATTTGGTTCATTTTATTATGAACATTTCGTTAAAAGTCCGCGTTGTGAATATGGACAGCAACAACCTCAAAACTAAATTATGCAATTGCACGCAACACGATAATAATTGCAAGAAAAATACAATAATTTTTTTTTGTACATTTCTTCGGTACTCCTTGTCCGTGCTAAATGTATGAAACACGTTAAAAAATATACATACTTACCTGTGCCTGGAGCAATGTTTCTTAGAAATTATTTTACCGTTTCTTCTTCTTTTTCATGAATTATGATCTAAGAATATTGGTATGATAAATAGTTATAAACAAAAAGATGCCTTATAGGTTTTGAATTTTTTTTTTGGTGCAACAACACACAAAAGGCTTATAAAAGTTAATCGTTTTGTTATGAATGTAAAAAAACAATATATTGAATATTAAATCTTTTAAGCTTATTAATAAGTATCCGTATTTAATCGTAAAAATACTAACCTTGAATGTATTGGCAAATTTCGCCAAAAACACAAACTTTGAAGACACAATTATTACTCGTGTAATAAAAAAATATCACGATTTGGTGATAATCAGTCCACTGTCCACAATAATAACTCTTTTTCATATGTTAAACAAAAATTCTTGATAAGTATCGAAAACGATCACGGAATAAAAAAAAAAACAAAGTTCAACATTCTCCGTGGAATGCTTGCATTTGAAGCCGCCGTAGTCACAGCTAACAGATTTGTAATTTCAAATTTTACTCAAACACTGCACCACAGTTACGGCCGTTTTACGAAATGACTTTATTAGTAAACACAGAATCTAAACAAAGTTTCTGAAAGTTTTGATTTCATCGTTACTAGCTGTCACTTGACGCACGCGCTACCGCAAAACACGCCCGCTCCGTTCGGTGGTTTAAACCAATATGGCGGTTAAATTGAACGAAAGATAGGCGATGGTCGACGCGATCCGCTGTAGGGACGGGGAACTGTCTATAGAAATGAATGAACGAAAATAAATGAATGATTTACAGATTTATTGTAATATTTACCTTTTTCGTTTATAGTGGTGATATAATAATACCTAACAAGTTTTATACTTTCTTTTAAAAAGTGCCTACTTTGATACGTATAGCTTCGATATTTACGATGCCTAAAGATTGATTTGTCTTTTTTTTTAAAGTTATTTAGGTATTTTAATATTTAAGTATTTTTAATTAATAATGTAGATACCTACTTTTAATACTTACCTGGCCTACTAAAAATATTACAATAATATGAGCGAGCCATGTTAAATATAAATACCTATTTCAGTCCGTAAAAAATTGAAAATAACTCAATAAATTAATAATAATGAGAAATGAGAAAGTATTTTTATTTTTTTCAAAAGCTAATAAATAATTATAAAGTTATACCTACAGATAATAAATAGACGTACACGCAAAAAAGGTTGTATATTTATTATTATGACACTAAAAAGAATCGAAAATACTGTCACAAACATCACATACACATTTGAATACAATAAAGGCAGATCAAAATTTAGTTGTGAAATTAAAAATTATGAGTTGATTATTATTTAGTTACGGAACACATTGAAATCATGGCTTTAGACCTGGTTAGCATCGCGCAGCCACACTACATTCCTGGGTATGCTACTAGTGTTCCTTATTCTTAGTGAATTAATTGGATATGGAGATGCGTTTTCCTTACACAGTACAATCTTGTATTTAAATTATTCTTAACACACAATAAAATATAGATAATTGTCTAAATACATAATATGGGAAATTTTTGGACGAAAGGGTTTTTTGCTAGGTAGACTGTTGAATTGATAAATTACCTACAAGAATTGCAAAATTTAAACTATACAAAATTTATAAACATTAAAAACAGCCTTGACAACCCTATTTTTCTTACCTCCAGCTATACAGGCCACTGTCCAGAATACAAGTACCGTATCGGCGACACATATGGGTCAACCACGCACAAGATTCTCCTGGACCCTAGCGTGAATCACTCGGAGCGGCTCGTGCTCTCTGATCGAACGGCTGATGACTTTCAGGTACGTTGAGATAACTTGCTTATTAGGAATTACGATTGTCTGGAAGGTAGTTCAAATAAAAAACGATTATATTAAAAATAACAATTGTGTGGAAGGTGCGTATGTTGCAGTATTATAGTCGGGGTAGTAAGTACTTCATGACAGTGCATATAGGATTTCCCAAAATTACGTCGTTCATCAAATGTAAATTACCCTGTGGTTCGTGTGCATATCTATTGCAGGGTTGTCTCCGATATAACAAAGGTAAAATGGGGTTTCCGTCAGGGTGCTATATTTTTTTTTAATCACTTATTGTACGACTCGTAATGCGAAGCATTGGAGATTGCTTTTAGGGTCATAGGGTGCTTTACTTAGCGATCTAGTATACACAATAGCATCCACAATTCAATAGATACTTACGCAGGGTCAAGTGTATGTATTTTTATGAAGAAACATGTGTTTTTAAATTCCGATTTCAGCCTGCAATATTCTCATTTCAAGAGAAAACAGCATCATTGCCTGCTATAAAATTATATTGTGGTGTAGGGCCCCGTTACTAACACATATGTGTTAATTTATTTGTGAAACACAATGTACCTACTATTCATTCGTTCGTAGTACTGTCATAATCTTAATAATAAACTTTATTTACTTAGGAAATATCATTATTTTATGAGATTTATAGTTTAGTCACAGAAATATGCGTCAGATACGTTCCACCTTTTGGTAACTATGTAGGTACATTCTTTTGTATTTTTTTCGTAATACACCTGGATAAGAAATATAGTACAAATATACGTATGCTACTACTACTACTACTAGGTACCATTAGTCATTAAATCTAACAGTACTATATAAAATATTAGATTGTAACAAATTCTAAATTCGAGCAAAACAACTGCGACTTCTACGTAAAAATGTCCTTGGTAAATAAAATTCAACAAACGAACCACATTGCGGTCTGTGTATCCTTGTAATGAATATTCATGAATATTTATTTATTTATTTATATTTATTTATTTATTTATATGGCACGCTTTCGATACGGATCTGTTTAGCAGCCCTCCACGCCACCTGGTGACTACAGCGTCACGCCAAAAACCCAGGTGGCATATCAGATTACGTCATTAAAACCCTATTATGGGTATTAAAATTTAAAACAAAGGACATAAAACATGTATAAAATTAAATAACGTGTATCTACGTACCATAACATTTAATAATTATTATTTTCTTAGTATGCATGTAAAATTTTAAATTTGTTTTAAAAGAATCAAACGTTTGGCGCGCAATCATTCAGAAAGTTCAGAATGATTTAGCCACAGACTGAATAATAACATTATTTTATTGATTGTGAATCTATTTTTTACAGATGTAAATTACATAAGTAGTTACCTAATGCAAATTAAATGAAAAAAATAATGCTTATTTTTTAATAATTTTAGATTTCGAAATTAAATAATAATGTACTGATTTCAGTGTAGTTGACAGTTTATTTTATCAATTTTGTTTTTTTTTTTACAGATATTTCGGCCAGCACAAACAGACGTGGATATTGTCAATGCGCGGTTTCGAAATGGCGACCCAGTGTACAAGCATCCCATGATTCCAGGATATGAAGGTATGAACTATTTTTTATTTAACATGTTTAAAATTGCACTGGTTTCGCTCACATTTACTGTCAGAGCGGATATACATATGAAGTGTGAAGTCCCGTGTCCCCGTAGTGGGGTAGGGGGCAGATGCATTATTCATACATCTGTTTCACTGATCGATTTTTCTTTAGGGACAAGTAGGTGATCAGCCTTCTGTGTCCTGCCAGACCGAGACATTTTTTTTTTCGTCTCCACCGGGAATCGAACCCAGGACCCCTCGGGTCTACGCTCACGCGTCAACCACTGTACCGAGGAGGCGGTCATGTACCGAGGAGGCGGGATATACATATAAGTACCTATAATAAGTGCCTATGGAAGGGTAGTAAGCAGGAAGAGGCCTTAGAGAAGCAATTGTTTAAAAGTTTTTCATCTCCTAAATACTAAAACATATAAAACCATATACATAATGAAAACATATCATTCCGTTACTGCGTCCTTCAAAAGGCATGAAATAAAGAAGAGCTGACACATACATTTACACATAAATTTACACTTATATAAGAGTAAATCCGCGCTTAATGTGATCATCATTGCTTTAAAAGGATTAAAAGATGTATAAAAGGCGGCAAAAGGCAAGTTACGAAACGTGACATAAACGTATCATGTTTTACACAACGTGTGCCAGAATCGTATCATCAATAAGTATTATCATTAATCTCAAATGTTACAACAGACAACATGATAATATTTTACGTTACCAAAACAACGTAAGATTCTCAATTTGGAGCGTAGGCTTTAGTTTTTTTGAAGTGTAACAATTTCTGTTTGTGACGACATAAGTTAGTCATAAGTTACGATTATTATCTACTTAGCTAAGTACCAATTTTTATTTTCTTTTCTTTTGATGATACCGTTCTATAACTTCTTATTTTCTTTGAACTTGTAAGGTTTGAAAAATAACGAACTCCGAGAGCGACTTCTTTCATAATACATGAAAGTGCTGCATTTTATGCTATATATTATTATCTATCTTTGGCTAGTCTTTAATGTTTTTTAATTCTTGTTACCTGCTCAACTTCATATGAAACCCTAAATTACGGAATTATTAACGCAAACAACCTTGAAATAGCCTAAGTAGGTATTTAAGTTCTGGAACTTTGAAGCTAGTGATTCAATAGACCTCGTTGAGTCACTGGGTCGTCTGAGGAATTTCTAGGTTTCCTGACTGTTAGCCTTGTTTGATCATACAGTCTGTTACATTTTTGTTTCAAATAAGTTTAAGTATTACCATCGCTTTAAATTTCTAATATGAATAAACCTGGTACGACATTACAGTTTCTAAAAATTAGTAAAAAAATGTTGATAATTTCTTGGAAATTTATTGATTGATAATTTTCGGGTTTCTTAGGATTGCCTTTAATTTCTAAATTTCTCTCTATTTGCATATAAATTCTTCACTTATCTTTGCTTTTAACATGCAAGCGAATAACTTACTAACCAATAACCATCGGGTACGGTACCCACGAAACGGTAATTAGTAATTACCGAAAAACGAAACATCTATCATTCGCATAAAGTCAAATACACATCTAACAGCGAATAACAGCAAATCTGACAGTCTATAATTATCGCAAGAATACGGTATCATACCGTCATCTGCGTCGTGGATATCAGACGGCGTCTCTAACGGGAGTCGCTTCATTAACAATTACCAAAGGAACTGGATTGAAATGGGAGTACATGCTTGAATAATGCCCTTTTAAATCTACGTGCTTTGAGATACGGTTTGACCTGACACGAGATAAGTTTCAAGATTCGTTTTATTCGCGGGGCAATCAGGTATAACGACCTATTTCCCTACGTTAAATAATATAAAATTGGTAATATTTAAATTATGTACTTTTAATATTGTATGCAATAATAATCTCAGAAAATCTTGCGGAGAAAAAAGCAGAGGAATTCGTTTTCTTCTCTGTTTGTGTTTGAAAGATCCTTTTTAATCGGTAGGTTTCCTACCACGTCTGAACGCGCATTTTGGACAAAGATACACCGTGTCAGCGACTGAAGCTTTGTCAGAATTTCAAAAGTCGCAATTGAACCAGAGATCTGCTAGAAATCAGCTAGAGCGGGTCGTAGACTTGCAAGCGGGCAAAGGAAAACCTTGGGACCTGGTTGACAGATTCGTGAGTGATAAGCCTTACCACACCTTAATAAGAACGGAAGAGAAGGATGGAAGATATGAATGTTGAAGAATGTTCGAGAACATTTTTGAATAGCTGCGCGAAAGAATCGTGGCTGTTATTCATAAAAGTAATTAAAACTTTCTGTTTAGTCTGCAACCGCTGAATTCAAGCTACCCCTAGTGGTAGTGAGACCCGAATGTGCGGGAATACTCAGAGATCTGCCGATGGATGAACCGAAACTGTCGCCAGCTTCCCATTCTATCAGTCCGTACTTTATGGAAAATTCAGATCCCCAGAAATATATTAAGAAAGGTGAGAACAAGGAAAAGACATGGAAACTATCTATAGTGACAATAAAAAACTTTGTGTTGTGTTTATAACGATATATTTATTTATAAAAAAACTTTTTGGTGAAGTAGCGATGTTAGGTCGGCTAAAATGTCAGTCAGAAATAAACAGCAACCATGGAAACGTGATGATGATTGACAGTTACTCAAAATTCATAATAAGCAATTTCAAGATATTTATAGTAGGCGGTATTTTTTTCATTCATCTATGTCGTACGGAAAAATTCATCAGTCTTTTGTCCGAAATCAAATTTGGGGTTATAATCCAGCAGAGTCAATTCGTAAGGAAACATTACTAAGAACATAAAAGGTACCTTCAAATTTTGAATTAAAAGTGACGGTAATGTTGATAATTTTTTATTAACAGGCTTTGCTGGACATGTGCCATACGGCTTCCAACGATTCGGCGATTCATCGAAGAAATTGACAAATTCTGCTCTATGTGATTTCTCATCGAATTATAGGCGTCGGCAAAGTACAGAATGGGCACCTGTGAATGTAGTCAAGTAAGTGAACTGAATTAATTTAATTCCTTTTAGAATGAAAAACCTTTGATAGGGATTGAATAATACTTATTCACATATTTTTGTGTTATTATTAGTTCTATTAATAATTTTTATTGATCTATAAATAAATAGATGTTATTCCACAGTTTCGCGATTGGGATTGTTATTGTGATTTGTTAGATATATCGTGCATTTACAAAGACACGTATTAATTATATTACGTAGCAACACTAAAATGATTTATTGATCGTGCGGTCGGCTCTCTGTCTCTGTCAGTTGTCAACTGTCATTGTTTTGTTGCGGTTGGTTTTTGTAAAAACACGCGAAATTTGTGCAATAAAATATCAAAATGCCGAAGAAGAAGCCCTTGCCCGACCTCTCGAAAGAGGAGAAAATGGTGATCGTGATATCGGAGATAATACAAGAGCTGCAGGCGGCTCATCGTCAGGGGAAAGATGTTAACCTTAACAAAATGAAGACCAGGATCTCGTCGAAGTATGGTCTGGATACGTCGCCAAGATTGGTGGATATCATAGCAGCTGTGCCGTCGGATGCGAAGAGTTACTTGTTGCCTAAACTAAAAGCGAAGCCAATACGTACGGCATCAGGGATTGCGGTAGTGGCTGTTATGTGTAAGCCGCATCGCTGCCCACACATAAATTTTACGGGCAACATCTGCGTATACTGCCCTGGCGGGCCAGATTCGGATTTCGAATACTCTACGCAGAGTTATACCGGCTATGAGCCGACGTCCATGCGAGCTATAAGGGCTCGCTACAATCCATATTTGCAGACGCGTCACAGAGTGGAACAACTGAAGCAGTTGGGTCACAGTGTTGATAAAGTGGAGTTTATTGTTATGGGCGGCACCTTTATGAGCTTGCCGGAGGACTATAGGGACTATTTTATCAGGTAAAAACATCACAGTTAACATATAGTTGTTTGTATAAGTGAAAACACACATTTTTTAAATGATAAACTTTTATATTTATTTTGCTCATGTTTATTTCTGACAAGAAATTCACTGTCTTTGTCCTAATTCACAAAGACTCATTTGTTCATATATCATAATATTAAATAGACAGGTTTTAGAAATATTCTAACATTGGCTTTTAGACCGGGAGATACTGACACAAAATTTCGAGTCATTTGTAAC